>JAUBNY010000185.1:4559603-4600335 GCA_032275445.1 Crypturellus soui
TTTAAAAGATGGAATCTCCAAGGAAACCTATACATTTGTAAGATGATAAGTAATGTTATTTCCCACCCAGAGAAATCTTATGCCAAGTAAAATTTTTTAAAAATATTTAAAATTTTAGGTTATTTGGCCCTTAAACAGGAAAAATAGTTTATTTTCAGTGTGCAATTTGTGTGTTCAATTTGGTCAAAGACAAACAATTTCAACTTTACTATCAAAAGAAAGTTGAGGAAGAATACCTTTTCAATTGAGGTAAAAAGATTTGCAGGGCCTGAAATTTGTTTTGATCTCACAAATATTTTAGTGCTGTCCTAGTTATGAGAAAGTTTCAAAGCAAAAGGAAAAAATCAAACATTTTGTTTGATTCTAGCAATCATTGTTGCTGCTGGTCAATAATTTAATATTTTATTTTATTTTTGATATACCTTAAATTGTTCAATATTATATGTTCTCTCTATCTTCAGCTTAATGATTAACACAATATATGGAAAGGACTCTCTAAACTACATCCATCCTCTTATAGAAAGAATAGAAAAAGAATATACAAAGAAAGAATAGTACTCAACATTTATAGAAATGTATCAGTTTCTTAACTTGAAATTCACAGGAGATTGTTTTATCAATTACAAACTGAGATGGATAGAATTTCAGAATGATTTATTAAAACACATCGCTTGGGATTTTATCATGTAAGAAAAATTGTTGGAAAAAAAAACATTAAATCAATTAAATAGCTCTAGATATGTAGGAACAAAAAACAACCAGCAAGTTGTGCATTTTTCCAGTGTTAATGGTTAGCTCATTATACTATATTGCTGTGATGCATAACCATGTATATAATTATGCAGCCTCTTGGCTAATTTTGTTTTAAGGCACCAAGCTTCTTAAGCCATTTTAACTCTCATTACCCAATCCTGAATATGTGACCAAACAGCCCAGGCTGTAAGGTTTTGCTGGTGGCTTTGCTGCTTACACACATGTCTTTCAAATGTGAACAGTTTCTTTGTAAAAGGAAGTAGGACTAAATTCCTTTTGAGATGGGATTTGTATTCATGTATGAATATTTAATTTTTAAAACAGTGACTATCCAGACTTGAGTTCTGCTGTTTTCTAGCTGGCTAGAAATGTTAACCTAGATACTGGAGCTAACTTAAATGGGTTAAGCTTACTCTAAGTATTATATTCCTATTTATTGTGTCTTTGCAAGATGAATCCATAGGCTCCAATTTCAGTGAAGAAACAAACATGTTACCTTAGTATTTACAGTACAGAAAATTAGCTGAAACTGTGAATCTAAACGTATCTGGGACTTGTTCCATGTCAGCTTTATTAAATCAGTCATTATTTTCTTTTTCGTTTGGATTAAACTTGTGGGGACTACGAAACATATTACGGTCTAGACACCAGCAATTAATGGTATGAGTCCTGCTTTCTTGCTGTGGGCACCGTGTATCTTAATAACATGTTTAAACATTTAGCTTATTGTTTGCTTTGGATGGATGTTGCTATTGGACTGTTTTTTCACCTTGCTGTAATCACAGACATTAGTTCAGCTGACTTCTTCTCTACAGTTAAACCGGTTATTATTAGACTATAATAATATATATTAATACTGATTTTACTTCATTCATGTAGAGATGTATTCTTTTTATTATTATTATTTTTGTAATCACGTTCCTACAGTTTTGTTTAAAACCAAATGTTCACCGAAGCATGCTATCCGAATTTAAAGCTAAATACATCACTAAACATTTCTTCATAGCTGCTCTTTGATATGAGAGAGCAGACTTATCATCTCTATGCTGTGAAATCTAGTAATAGAGAAGGCTTATTCCCTTTTTTTAAGGTCTTTTATTTGTTGTGGACAAAATGGCTTGGCACCTCATTAATTGAAGTAGAGGGCAGGAATTTATCTTTCATCATAAGTACAGTGTGATCTTCCACAGTATTGTAAACAGGAAAAGGCTAATGAGTTGCTAGTACAGTTCAGGTGAAATGTTTTCATAAGAGGCAAGGAAGTGTTTATATCATTATGAGGCCTTGGAGAGATGCCAGACAGAACACTATGCAGTTTGACTGCAAGGAAAATCCAGTGTTATATTCTGCAAGTGTTTCTATAGAACATCAGATAATTTTTCCTGAAAAGGGTCCCTTTTTGGAGTCCATCATTTGATATTACAAGATCCCACCTCTTCTGGTGAATCTCCACCCCATCCCTCAATTTCCTAAACAGATTTCTGTTTAGAGTGTCTTATCACAAACGTGGTTCAGAAACACCCCTTTATTTGGATTAGTTATCCAAGAGAGATGACACAACTCAGGCAAAGCAAGATGCCCCTCAAGCTCCGGTTTTCTGAGCTGTTATGTCCTTTATGGCACAGACATGCAGATCTGGAAAAAAAATCATACAAGCAGGTATGAAAGGGAGTCATTAAAACAAATTAAGAAAAAGGAGACTGTCTGTCTCTTCAGTACAGACCTAAAGACAAGCTTGTTTAATCTATCAAATGAGCAATGAGAAGCCAATAAATTCATTATAGATACATTAAATAAATGTTTGTTATTGCATGTAGGGTTGCCAAAGCCAGGTCGGAAAAAACAGTTATAAGTTATAATACTAGTGTAAGATGAAGCAGAATCTAATCCATCTAGTTAGGATGGATGGATGCTACTATTTTGATTAAAAAAAAAAGGAGTTTGGGCTTGTATTTGTGTTTTGTGTTTTAACTATTAGAGGTGTGAGGTTCTGGAATAGCCAGTCAAAGAGAGACAGTGGAAACCCAATAGTACTTCCAGAAGGGATGGGGAAGATTCAGATTTTGGCGTGAATCTTCAAAATTTTACCTTGTTGAATCTCTGTGGAAGAGGGTCAATCACAGTCAAAGGAGAACTGATCACCTCACACCTCACTGTGCTGTATTCAGCTTATGTTCCTTGGTTCTACTGGTTTCTAAAAGGGATCAGAAAGATGCCCAGGTTCCCATCCTTCTTGTCACAGAGCTCGGCTTTACATTTGGGGGGTCTCAACCTCTTTGTGAATCAATGAAGTTGGCTTGAGTTGGTGGGGACATCCTGATGTTGGTATAGTTGCTCTCTTGGTGTCAATCAGAACTGATTCCCATTCAGTGCCATAACTGAGAAAAGTAATTGACTCTTAGTTAAAGACCACAGGGAAAAGGAAGGGCACAGTGACTGTGTTTTTGACAGCTTTTTCTGTCTTTGCCTTTGCCTGATGGCAGTTGGTATGTATAGGTTTGCTGCATTTTTGAGTCTTGCCATTCTTTAGAACTACCATAGTGGGTGGTGCCTAATTAGAAGAAGCAGTATATGGAGGAAATTAGAGGGATGTCCTTAGTAATAAGGAGGTACTGAAAATGTCTGCAAATAATAAGAAGGTAGCAGGAAAGTGAAAGGAACTAAAAGGACATTTGCTTAGCTTAGAAACCCTGAAGTTTTACTTCAAAAAAAAATGTAACCCTTGATTAACTATATTTTCTTTCACATCTAGCTGCTTGTGGGGTAGGAAAAACCCCCTATGGTACCTCTAAAGAAAAATACTAATAATTTCATTTTACTGCCCATATTTTTTTTTCTATTTCTTTTCTACTACTCATTTTAAGATCTAGGTTATATGTTGGTTTTAGTAGAGACGTGGTTAGACATTCAGTTCATTATATATGACTCAAGTTATTTTGGTTTAGGCTCAAAATTAGCAAGATGATATCACTGTCAAGTCCTATCTCTGGGTTTCATTGTGATTTTACATTTCATCTAAAGGCTTTCTGCTTGCCAGAAAGTGAATGCCTATGGAAAACAAAAGAGCAGTTCATTGTTATGATTAGGAGAGTGGGGATCACCCATTTGCAAATATAAACATGACCTCAGGTTTATAAACACTGGCAATGTAATTAATATTAGCAACAAGAGTGCCATGCAGACTTTCTATGTGGTTATGAAACACACAGAATCTGGAGGAATCCATAAGGACCCTGACGTGTTGTAGTACCACACTATAAATTATTCATATCCTCCTGTCATATAGAATACTTCCTGTCCTCTGACCTTATAAAATTATTGATGCTAGTATGTCAGAAATACTTTCTTGAAGTTAAAAAAAAAAAAAAAAACTACTGTATTGTTTTTAATTATTCATTAAAAGTCTGATTAAAGTGTGTCTGAGAGGAAGGCGTATCTAATTTATAATTATACACATAGATGATAAACTCAGCGCAGTAGGCTTTTTTCACCTCAAGGGATGTAACTTGAATCCAATCAGGATCATAAATAGATTTTCTGTAAAATATCTCTTATAAGGGAAGTGTTCAATACTTGCATTTTTTTCTCATATCTTGCATTATTTTAAAAACAATTACCAATAAAAAAGTTTACGTAACTGTTAAATCAAACCCCAATATGACTTTAGGGCCAGGAGATGAGCAAAAGAAACGTCTTCCTTTTAAGATCTTCTTTACGTGATTGACTCACCTTTGTTACAGGTATCTCGCCTGACATGCACACATTGTTTTACAAAAAAAGGAATATGAAACAGTTCTTTCAGCAGGACTATTGATAGAACAAAGCCGTGATAGTTGGATATAGCTTGCAGGCAGTGCCTTGCTAGCACAGGCTGCTTTTTCCAGGTATAACTGGGATCCCATCCTGCTACCTGCTCCGCACTGCTGCTGCTGTCATGGGTAAGATGTGTGAGGTAGAGAAAGGTGATATAACTACTGTGGGTGCAACCACCTTCTCCTACGAGAAAAGCCTCCCCGTGCTAGATCTTAATAAATCCTACAGCACAGCAAAAGCAATATCTAAAAATCCACCCCACTAAGTTTTGTGTGTGTGTGTGTTATATTTGATAGTAATATCACAGTTCATAAGCATTGATTTTGCAATAGATATAAATGATGTAAATATCACATTATGAGTTTTTCTTTTTTTTTTTCTTTTTCCTTCCTACATGCATGAAGGCATCTAAATGGTTTGTAGAAATTACTAGAAAATGCAATTTGCACAGCATTTGCTTATTGATACATGTGCATATGACATTTCCTGCTTTATAATATGTTTTAAAAGTTTATGTTTAAAGAAAATCAAAATCTTTATTGAGACACTGCTTTTACTCTTATATTTTTATTAGTTTTTGCAAGTTCCTAAAACTTCTGCATTTTGTCTCACAGATGAGTTGCAACAAGCAATTTCTCTTCTAAATCATAAATGTTTCTTTGAGCACTCAACAGAAGCTATTCTAAATTTTAAAATATATAGACTTTAACATATTTCAACATATTATGATATCCATTACTAGAAGAATATATCATTCCATTATTGCTATTTCAAAGTATTTTAATGAAATTTAAGAAATATATTTTTGAGGTTAAATGTAAAAACTCCCCCAGATTCTTCTTTCCTGAACTAACACTTGCCAGAAATTCTGCTTCAAGGCACATTTTAAAATTAATTATTCTTATGCAAAGAGTACTACTAGTAGAAATATCTGAACCCCCTATCTCTGAAAATAGAAGCAGAGATATGATGGGAGTCTGCTGAGCTCTAAAAAAGAAATTATCTGTCTTCCTCAAAACTATTCCTATTTTTCCCTAATCATTCTTTAATTAACTACTGACTCTATTATAACTGTACATAGTATACAAAAAAAAGGTTTACCTGTTCTAGTTCAAGAATTGGGACAGATATATTTCTTAAACCACTTTTATTTAAAGACTAGTTTGTCACAGTAGATCAGTCCTGAGCTGGGGAGAGGTGGAACAAAGAATAGGAGGAGGAGGAGGAAAAAATATATTTTTTCCAAATACTTTGCTTCAACTAACTATAGATCTGACAGAAACAACCAACTATCTTTTCAATACCATTATTTATCTGTAGACAACTCCTGTACTTACCCTTCTAATTATCTCTGTGGGTCTCAGAAGATAATGACAAGTGTGGAGTCTACATCAGCTGCCTATCAGAAGTGTACGTGTACATATTATGAGATTTTTCCATTTCTTTTCTTTTTTTTTCCTTTTTCTTTTATCCTTCGAGCTTGAAGTACTTATTTCTTCTTTCTTAGGTCTTTTCTGAAAATCACATTTGAAATCAGTGTATGATGTGTACTGGGATACTCAGATTTCATTTTATGTATGAACTTTAGATTCACTTGGCCTTTAAAGGGCAAGATAAGTACCCATAAGTGAAAAATGATGCATTTGTATTCTTTTTAAACAAACAGAATTACACGTTCTTAAAATGAAAGGTCATCTCTCTCTCTCTTGCAGTCTTTCAGCCTTTATACTCTTGGTTCCAGCCAAAACCAAGGAGCGATATTCCATTATGTTTTTCTAGAATCAGATTACCTTTCTGAGCCCTTAAGAAGTAGATAAGTCACTCAGATTGTATGAATTGTATTCTTCAATTTTTCTGCATTGGTCAAAGTGAGGAAAATTGGGGAGAAAGTTTTAGATTATCTCAAAGAAAAACTATTCCATCAGAAGTAGCAGGAAAGGATCTTTGTTTAATTCAGCAGTTTGGTTTTTTTTCTGATAATATTTGTTTTGTCACAAATTGCATTTTTATTCCAAGTTAGTCTTCTGAGGAGAAAAAAACAAATCTTTCAGCCTTGTAAGAAGGCACTCAATCTAAATGAATCAGTGCTCATTCTAAGCACTGGCTTATTCCTATATAATCACTTACTCAACCCCATAGGCACTGAAACCTGTTGTACCTTCTTGCATCCATTCATGTATGCACAGTGCGTTTGTTTCAGTAAGACTGTAGTGTGCTTATCCAGAATATACAAGGGATAGAGTCCCTAGTGTTGAAGACTTTTTATTGTTTAAATCAACAGAGGGAATAAAAATGACTATTTTGTAGTCACTATCTTCAGTTGAAGCAGCACATACAGATCATGGTAGAAACTGTGATGGTAATCATTCCCTGTGAATCCCAGAATCCAGCCATGCTTTTTCCTAGACAAAGATAGACGTATGAAGGCTTACTGTCCCCTAGCCTGGAGATTTTCATCAGCTCTGAACTCTTTCTGGGATTTCAAATGGTTGCTTAACCAAAGGGAATTTATTCAATGCTTTTAGGAATGACTGTATTTGAAGAAGGTCTTTGACAGGGCTACATACTGGCTCTTATTTTAACCATCCAAATTTGCACACTCTTAGCTTTCTTGCAAGGATTTTATCTGGTTTTGTCTTATTATTCCTAACTAAACCTGTTCAGTTTCTTTCCAGTGTCTTTCAGTGTTCAGTGTCTTTTTCATTTTTGCTCACCTTTGGAATGGAAAAGAGGATGTGCAAGACAATTGGAATATTTTGTTCTTTATCACAGTGTCCCTACATACTGACAGAAATGGTAATGGTAAAATACCTTTTGAAGGTCTAATGGTAACTTTTCTCCTCTCTTTGTATCTGTCAATACGTACACTGCATAAGAGGCCAAAGGACACCATTGTGTAACACATTTCACAGTGCAGAGCACAAGACAATTAAAAAGTGATTACATATATTTTTTTCTCAGTAATGATCAGCTCATATAAAAACTGAGGTATGTGGAAAATGTTGCCTATGTAATTTTGTTAGTCTTTATACATATGTATACATTATTATATATATTATGTGATTAATAATTATTTGTCTAATGATTGAGGACACAACAAAGGGCATGTATGACTGTTTTTGCTTAGGCTCCTGAATTAACTATATACAGATACATGAAAATATGAGAATATGAGGCCCTTTTTCTTTCTCATAGAAAAGGCCATAAATATATATTTGAGTAGAAAATCTGCATATTTAAGGGCAAAAGATCAATATATACCATTTCCCGATGCCCAAAATAGTGTTAGTTGCGATGACATTTTCACCCCTAGGTCCCATTAAATTGCAGTTTAAAAAATACTAGAATTAATTTTTCATCAACAATATGCAGGTACAATTTCAGCAACCCTTAGACGTTTAGACATCATACATTTGGTTTGTTTATTTGATTTTTGGGGTTTTTTTGTGCCTTTTTTCCTTTAAATAAATTAAATAACATAAGATCAAAAATAATACACAATATAAAAAAACAAAATATTGCTCACTGTGAAACTGTGCCATTGCTTGTCTTGTATCACTGCAAAAATATTAGCCTGTTTCCTTTTTTTTTTTTTTATGGATGCAAATTAGATACAAAATAGGACTTACGACTGAGTATTGACAGTTGTCATTAGTTGCACTCAGTGATCCCAAATGTTTCTTCCCGACTGGTGGATAGCTATATGAAGTGAAGTTGGAATTCTGCTGGCAAAAGTCTAAGCCTGTTTTTGCCCTTGTGCTGCTTTTAATAGGTATATGGTTCTGGGGCCAGTTTCGGATTCTTGTCCTTCTCGAACTGTGCTGGTACAGGGTAGAGGCACTCCCTGACGGAAAACCCTGGAGACTTGGCGGTGGAGCACCTTGGTGTCACTTAGGCTATTGCGCTGCACACGAGTCATCATAGCGCACCATTAAGGCAAAGTGCACAAAAGCTTTTGAGTCAAGAACCGGAGACAAAACTGCACTCAGGGCCAAAAGCTGATACATGAGATGAACTCTTAAAACACAGCACCAATATAGTATACTCTCTAGTCTGAAGTTCTATATTATTGGCATTTTAGTCAGAAGTTACAGAGTAGCCAATGACGTATTTTGTAGAGAAGGGCAATAAATACAGAGCACTGTAATAGTTTACATAGTTGGACTCAGAAGCCTGTATATAATTGCACATTAGAGGAAGTAATATTTGTGATTGCCAAAAGAATTGTTTTTGTTTCTTCAGTTTTGGGTTTTTTTTTACAGGAACCTGCCGACATGTAATAATCCTCTGCAAATTGCTCCATCTCCCCGAGAGCTCTCTCTTCTCAGCTTCTAGCTGTCAAGACAATTAGTTTTGTCTTGACAATTGGATCTGAAATCTGCTTCAGATCTCTGTTATGGCTTTTTACCACGTGATAGGATGGTATTTGCCACTGACACACCAAACTAGCACTCGTTGTGAGTACTAGTGTTCAGACAAACAGAGTAACTGTTCCATTTTACACCACATGAAGTAGAATTTAATTTGAAGCAAGATTTCTTCAGCTCCAGTTATTGCTGGATGCAGGAGTTATGCATAAAATACCCATAACATTACCATGGAAGACTTTCTGTGATGCAGTATTAATGACTGGCGAAGTGCATTCACTTTAGACATTTTATTTAGCCATAAAACCCTTTGCTAATGTCCAGAGAGCTGCCCGACCATTTCTAGTTTGGCACATTAAACTAGTCTAGTGACACTGACTGTTGTGGTGGTGGTTGTTGTTTTTAAAATGAAGTTATACTTTTTGTCTTTGTAAACCTGAAAATGTATTAGTTTCTGACTAATTAGTTTTTCCTCTCCAGGGCAACTACTTGTACACAGAAATATAAGGAACAGGAACAAGAAAGATCTTAAATATAGATGTACATAGATGTATATATTGTGTATGTGTATATACACACATTAAGTGCTTTACAAATTCTGTAAATATTTTTTTTAAACTTCTTATGCAGGCTTTTTTTTTTACCTTTTTGTGAAAATGTCATTCTGAACAATATATGTGGGAGAGAGGACTTTTTCCCCAACACTCCTTCAAATATTTAATATAAATGATAAAAAAAGTCCCAGAAGGCTTTTCTGTGTTTTAAGTAACCCCTCCCTCTAGTATCACTAGAACAATAACAACAACAAAATTGTTCAACTCATTAGGAGGGGCACCAGCTTTTTAGCAAAACTGCTTTAGATTTGTCATGAGCAAACAGATGGCTTTGACAAGGAACCTTGATAACTGCTGTGTGTGTAACAAAAATCTCTCTTTTAAGAAGGGGCAACTATCAGATAATAAACTGTGTCAGAAGTGAGAGATATCAATAAATGTACTTCACTACAATGAATTTTTTTATCATTTACAAAATACCAACGAAAATTATATGTTATGTCTCTTTTCCTCTCTATTTTTTCAAAATATCAAAAGCACCTTAAACAATTAACATTATAGCACATTGAAGGGTATATTGGCCCTACTTCTGTGTGTTTACAAGATATTTGCAAATTAGTGTCTCCTGTCTCTGAGGCAATCTTAAGATGCTATACCAGAACTTAACATACAAACTATTTCATAGCCTTCAGCACAGCAGATAAAAAATATTGTGGTTATGGTTCAAATAGCTGGCTCTTATATCCTGAAGGCCCACCTTTTAATTGGTGCTCTGGAAGATGAATACAGGAATTACTAATGAAATAGAAAGCTATTATAGCAAATGATGCTGTGGCCTGTACGTAATAATGAGTTTAGCAGCAGGCAGACAATGAAAATGGCGCTAGAATTTAGAATATTTTGGCTTTCTTTTTTCCCCTGTTATAGAACAAGACATGAATTCAAAAAGAATTCTTCCAGGCTTAAACATACGCATACACCCACAGCTATATATGATCTAAACACACGTGCACTTCACATATGCACACACATATTTTGCATCTGACATTATTTCTCCATTATTTAGTTATCAGATAATTTATTTTTGTTTGCATAATAAAAGACATGAAATTCTTGTATTCCTTATTAAAAGCAGGAACTGTTTGCTTGAATTTTAGTCCAGGATCATTATTATATGTAAATATTTTGATTCTGTGTACTATCATCTGTCTTTTTTCACATTTTCTCCCAAAGTATTTTCCTTTCTCTTTTATAAACAACTTTGTTTTGCCAAAAAGTTTGAAGACAGTGACATACTCGTTGCTTATAAATCTTATTTATCATAGCATAGAAAAACTAGCTGGCAAAATTCACCATATCAAAAAATTAGTGTGGAAAATTACAATATTGTTTACACACACAATTGCTTACAAATTTTCTTTGCATTGATACAAATTCATTCATTTTTAAAAAATACTTTGGTGTACTGTGGCTCTAGCAGAACTATCAAAAATGCCTGTGAGTCAGGAAAAGCCTAAACAAAAACAACTGGAAAAAATCTGTATTAAGTACTTGGCAATAGAATAGATATAACATTCTTTCATAATGCAAGATAAGTTTGGTGGCTATGGGAAGGTCCAGAAGACTACATCAATACTTTTTTCCCCTCCGGCAGTGCTGGTCTATCAAAACAAGAACAGCTTTTAAAGAAGAGAATTGGATTTAATGAAGTAAGGCTGTGAAGCTCTTGCAGTTGATGGTGTGCTTAATTACTTGTGTTAGTGGGAAGTGTTGAATCATCTAAAGATATTGCTGCTTCAAACAGATGATGCTCTTTGTTTGTATAGGTGTTATAGTGCACTGTGCACACTCAGGATATGGAGCACAGACGATCAAAATGGCAAAAATAAAGAATGTATGTTCAGCCAGCAAAGAAGTTAAGTTATTGGTGATAATTATCTAAAATGTTTTGCAGACTGACTGGTATCATCTGTCAAATTACACCGATTTTGAGCATATTTCTTTCTCTTAAGGAACTGTGGTTTTTTTCCAACCTGTAAGAATGACATTTTTAAAAAACAAGGAGATTTCATTGTCTGTGATATAAAATAATACTTTCAATTTAAATAAAACTTTAAAATTGACAGAACAAAAGCTGAAAGAGCATTAGGTATGCAACTGGTTAAGCTTACCCGTGGTTTTCTGTATGTCAAACAAGGGACTCAGTCATTTTCATCCAAATCTTCACCCAAATATGATACATATACAAATATATATTGCAACTACATATACTGAAACTACATAAAATGCTAAACAATAGCCAGAAATTATAATTAATAAATCAGCTATAATAAAAAAAAAAGAAGTCCTCAGTCCATGAATCTAAGGTTTTGGAGTATTTTGTTTGTTTGTTTTTTCCTGTGCTTCAAGACAACAATATTCCATCTGTGGTTCTTCTTTGGCCATTGTTTTTCACTCCTCCTTCTCCAGCATTAGAGCCAGGCCTTCTCAGACATCACTGGATGTTTTATTGACAGGCTGAGGTCCGGATCTTTTCCTAGTTTACTTTGTTAGAAGACGTGGTGGGTAGACATCTTAGTAGATGTAGAGGATGTAGGCAGAGGATGGACAAGGAGCAGTTGTATTCACCTTTACTCTGAGTTCAACAACACTTCTTGATTAATAACAGCAGCAAAATGGTAGATCTGGACAAGGCATCTACAGAGAAGTTAAGTGCAGTTGCTCACAGAATCCCCGGGATTTCTGCAATTATCTGCATTTCCATAGTGTAAGCTACATTCCTATGTAAATTGCCTGTGAGAACCTCTCTGACACTTTAAAAGAAGCATCTGGTCATGGATTATGCTTTGCCTACATGTTTGTCAGAAAGTTACACTTCTGATGAATTTACCTGGTTCTTTCTTTTCTTCATTTGAGTCTTTAAAAATAAAAAATAAAAAGCCTTGAGGATGATGCCAAAGGGTATACAGTGACTTCCTTTAACATGAGCAAAATTCTTCCATCTTATTTTTTTCTTTTTTGGGAGCCTATCAGCAAAGTAACTATTTCTCCCTTTTCTGTATTTTCCTTCTTCCCAGGTAATTTCTTCACCACCACATCATTGCTCACTATGCAAAAGAAATGTAGTGTATTTTATTTCTCTTCCTGGAAAATATAGCCACAAGCTTAAGAAGGTTTGCATTGACACGGATGCAGAATTTCTTGTATAAAACAACTAAAAAAAAAAAATCCCACAACAACTACAATGAAGGAGTACTGAGGAAAAAAAATTGTAGCAAAAAAATGGCCTCACCAGCTGCCTTGATAGGCAACAAATGCAAACAAAAATGATAACTGAAATTATAGGCAAACAGAAATAAGGATTTTATGTACTCTGACCCAATGCAGAGTCTTCCAGTATTGTGTCACGGAGCTCATTGTAACTGTCTTTTCTGACCACCAGTGGCCTTTTTCTTTGTAGATTTTGCTTCACTAGAACCTCCTCAATATCTCTATACACTCTATTCCTTTTGCTCATGAGGATGGAAATGCAGCCGTAGATAAGCTCTTTCCACCCTTCACATAAGTCTGCTTTTTTTCTCTTTAAGTTAACATAACATGCAAGACCCCACCAGTAAACAGCAAGCTGGTGAGGAAACCTAACCCAGTCTTCAAGCAGGAGCCTACAAATGCCCCTTTAGGCAATGCAAAGCAGAACCAGTGCAGAACACAACCAGCTTCTCTTTGCAGTTGTTTTATGGTGCCTGGCACTAATGAAGGCTTTGCGAGCCAGAGCATCAGGCTTTGCTTAGAGCCTAGATCCACCAGCCAGGTCATCAAGGGATAGAAGAGGCTGCCAAACACGCACAGTGACACGGTTGTACTATTGACATTGGGCAGCAGTGGTGAATAAAAATTGCCAGGATCATGCACTCTGACAGACCGCTCAGACTAGACAGCAACTATGATAAAATTCTTGTGGCAGTTGACAGCAACTTATGGGACACAAAAGAAAAGCTCCTTCCCTGTGCTGCAAAATCCAGATGTGCTGGGAACCTGGGAGATAGAGAATAAGTAAGAATATATGTCCTGCCAGTAATCCTGATGCATAGGGCAAAGTCCTGCGGTCTAAGCACCTGCATAAGTGACCCACAGATGATAAGGACTGCATAGCATGTCTCAGGCTGGGCATGCCTCCCAGACTGTGATATCTGCTGTCAATTTGGCTTTACTGAAATATGAAGTGATGTAGCACACGTCTGAAGGTTGCCAACTTTCATATTTTTACTGACACTTCAGTCTCCATATTCCATAGACTAACCATTATTGTCTGGCTAGTCAGAAATATGCCTGTTTGGCAAAAGCATGCCATGAGCTTGGCGTGTTCCATGCCAAATCCATGAAAGTTTTTGGTTTTGTTTCTTTTTCTCTCAGGCTGAAAAACTATAGCTATGACTCCACAGGGCAATAGGTTTGTGAACTGAATCCCCTGAGTTCTCAGTAGGAAAAATTAAAGTAATAACAAACACTCAACAATGTGAAATAGGCAGTATTTATATATATATATATATAAAAAGTCACATTGATGTCTGTAGTCAGTTAAACAAATTGTTTCAATCTATGTTTTCTCTGTACAAGTTACTTAGATGATTCTTACATTGAACAGGAAACACTGGTTACCCATCTGTCACATACTTATAAAGGAGCTGAAATACAGGGTGGAAATATGGTTTTATAAAGGAGGAGATGGAGACAAAGCAACTTGATGGTTCTGTGGCTACACAGAGACTCAAGAAAAGAGTCCTCTGGTACAGGAATTTCCAGGTCCAAGACTTTATGTACAATTTTCTTCTAGGACTTAGTGCCATGAACTAGCATTAATTTTGAATGTGGTTAGGTTAAAGCCATTCCCCTCCCCCTAAATTGCACTTTCTACATTATTGCTGCAGTTGATTAAGTTTCTGACTGGAATTAATGAGTCTGTCTTTCAAACAGTATTGAAGTCTTCAGTTTTCAGAGCATTATTTTTTATGATTCTGCTTTTATCTTGGCTAAGTTAAGGGCTCTAAACTGAAATCTACAGTGGGGTATATTCAGGTGTCTGAAACATTAACTACTGTGTTCCCACTGAGTATTTTCTTTACTTCTTCTAAAGGCAAATCACCAGCCTAAACATCCTAAACGATTTTTCTGCTTTTAATTGGCATTTCCAAAGACTGTTAAATAAGGGACCTGGTCAATATCAGTCTGTTGAATCACCTTGACTTGAAAAAATATTTTTCTTTCTTTAGCAATTGAGTCTGATGTATGTACCCCTTTCTAGCATAGTTCCAGCTTATTACCTTATGGTAGCATGACCATTTCTACCATTTGATTCAGACAACAAAATTATGTGTTAGAGAGATGTGCATTATGAAATAGCACACCAATTTAATGCCCCAGAAAATTTAGATTTCACAGGCCCATGCTCTCAAAACAGAGTAAAACCAACATTTGCAGAGGTAAAGGCCTGACAATGCTTCAGCTGTTACAGAGCATAAAACTGCTGAACATGTGGGAATTGAATCCATATATAAATATTAAATAGCCCAAAACTCTGTGTAAACATCAGGAAGAAGGTGGCTTAAATTAACAAAATCAAGGATTTTCATTTAAGAAAGATGTACCTTAACTCACATTATGAGGTTAGTTAAGGACAGTCTTAACTATACATTTTCTAGGGTTTGGGTGATTTTTTTTTTCAGTTTGCCAGATCCTTTATGGTACTTAAACATAGCTTAAAGTATTTAATTTCCTTGGTGGTTTCCTTGAAGTAAATCTTTCATGGAAGGTTCTACAATTATTGTATTATTTATCTGGAGCTAATCTCCCAAACTGGTCTTTTGGATGCATATTTTACTAGGCTTACTTTTGTAACCTAACTTTTGTTATTTCATTTTGCCTAAAGAATCATATTTATTACACAAATCATCATGCATGTTAATATCTATATATTTGTACTACTGATGAAAAAGGCCATGTCAGGTACTTTGATGAATACGTAGTTAGAGACTTAAAAACACAAAAAAAAATTACATTCAGAATTTTAGAATGTAATTATAGATTATATATTTCCTAAGCATATTTCATAAATCATTGTTTTTAACCATGTCAGATTTCTAAATTATTATCAAAATCATATCTTCCTATTGCATGGGTTAATACTCAGATTTCATTTCTGAAACTGAATGAGCATCTTTGCACATACATGCTGCCCTTATTCAGAGAATAAGAGCATGAAAACACCACCTAGAGACATATAAGATATAGGAAATATTTCGCAGATAGGCAAGTATCCATTTATTAGACATTTTTCTCCTGAAGAACTTACTTGCAGCCTGCTTGCCCCAGTTCTGTGCATAGACTTTCTGTTGGCTTCTTTTCTTTATACTTAGTTACATTTGACGTTAAAAGTTTAATGTCCCATGGGAAGATGCATTCCATATTACAGTAGTCTGAGGAAACGGTATAAAATAAAAATGATTAACACATTAGGAACAATATACAAACATACATCTTTTCTTTCTCCTTTCAGTCTCAAAAACATTTTTGTTTAGTTTTATTTTTCTCCCATTGGACTGAGGGCTCTATCCCAGTTATAAAGCATTATTTTTTTTTTCTAGGTTCAATATTTTTGATCAGATTTAATTCTAGGATTTTCTCCCCAAACCTGTAATGATAATGTCTGGAAATCTATTCCGAAAATTCAAGAAAGATTAAAAAAAAAAACCAGTAAACATGCTATTATTAAGGATTATCATTCTACAAAGCAGAAAGAGCTGAAAATGAGCTTAAAATTTAAACTCTGGCAACTTTGCAACTCTTCGTAATATTCTTTGAGACAAATGTAAATGGAGTAGGGTTTTAATTACTTACAAATAAATAAAACCAGATGTGCCAACTAGGAAAAGAGTGAAAAGATATACTTCTAGCATGCTGAAAAGATTATAATTTAAAGATCTTCAGCATAGATTTTGCTCACTTGATCATACAGCTGAAACAATGACATAACATTAGTGAGCTCTCTTAATGTTCTGCTGGGCAGCCTCTTCTGGAATGCAGTATAAAAGTCATACACAAGCTGAGAAGAATCATGAGATTAGACACAATTTTCAGGGAGATTTGCCAAGAAAAAGGGAAAGATAAGACAGCATTCTTGGATTACACCAAACTCTGACAGTGCTTGGGAGATAGTGATAATAAACATTTTTGGTCTTCAACACTCTCTCTGGCACTGTTATTTTCAATCCATCCTTATCTTAGTTCTGCTTCTTTTCTCTCTCTCCTCGCCTGGCCTCATCTCTATCCAAGTATCTCCTCCACAGCCTCTCATCCCAGTAATTCCCTGCTTTGCTACGAACTTTCAGTCTCATTTATGACTTGCAGTTTGTTCCCATGACTATTTCACTTCTCTCAGATCAGATCTGTCTCTCATTTCTCTGCCTTGCCCTCCATGGAGGCTGGATGGGCAAAGGGACACCAAGAGTTTTAGTGAGGCAGCTTTTTTGCTCTTCATACTGATGCCCAGGAGCAAACCCTCAGCAGCTGGAAGCAGCTCAGCCACTACAGGATTGGACTGCAGATGGCATTTCTGGACAAACTGTTTGCCAAATTCTTAATATCAGTCCTGGATCATGGGTGAACATTTTTTTTTCAGATTCTTGTAATTCAGCCAACTTGCATGATTTTTTACAGGAACAGCCAAAGAGACATCCTTGACACCAAAAGGCTCCCTTGACACTTTTGCCTCTTGCTCTAGAGTACAGGCAAACTACTGTCTATCAAGTGAACAGCTGTGAGGTTTGCTGGCGATATTTTATTTTTCCTTTTTATTTTTCCCCCTTTCTCCTTAAAACATTTAAGTATCTCCTTAAGTCACATTTTTCAAAAAATTATTTTTTTAAGGAAATTTGCAGCACTAAATAGTAAGAACTGTGCAAAAAAATGTACTTTTTTAAGTACCTGGTAACTCAAGCCAGCAATGGGATATCTCAGACTCACATAATTGTAGGCTAAAGCTGATAAGATTCAAACCGCTGCTCAGCCAGGAAAAGCGTAAAAAGATGAAGGAAGATATCTATTACCTTTCTGTCTATTGCAAACAGATCCAGTTCTGTGATAAGGAAGAGTGTAGAGCTACAGTCATCAACTCCAAAGCTGAATAGAGCCAGGCACTCACTGAAGTGTCTGTTCTGACCCATGGTTTTTGCTGGATAGGAATGAGACACAGTCTTACTGCAGCTTCTTTTCTTCTGCCAATTAATTTCTGTTATCATAAAAGTGTATGCCATGGGTATATCCTAAAGATTTGCCCCACAACTCTGAGCAATGCCACAAGGCTATGTCTTTCTCCTCTAGAGAAGGAACATACTTGACCAGCTCCAGCTCACTCAGGGAGTGCAGCTCTGTCTTCCTTAGCAGGATACTCTAAGAAACAGCCTTCATGAACCTTCAGAGCCATGGTCAAGACTTAATAATTATTTTATAGGCTTGTTTGTGATGGACTGTTTTTTCACCCATGTCTACCCTATCCCAAGGATAGATTAGTACCCGTTAGATTACAGTTTCTACACACTATATAAGCAAATACTAAAGAATAATCTGTTGGTATTAATTACAAAATTATTACTAAGTAGTACAGTTACTATTTAGTGACCATTTCTTTAAATATAGTTATATTTCATCATCATCATTTTTTTAAGAAATACATATAATTATAGTAGATATTTTAAAGTGTTAATACTTTAGTCTGGAATTTAAACACATTTACTTCTGTTTTTTCTATGACTTCGTAACAGTTAAGAGCAAAATTAATCAGCACATTTTTGACAATAACATAGTAATTCTGTAAAAAAAAAATCTGAAACTTCAAAGCCTTGTATAAATGCTTCTTAATGCCATTTTAGTAAAGCACTGGAACATGATGCATCATCTTTACTAAAGGGGATGGATAAGAAATGAAATAAAGATGAGATTCACCAGAAAATAGCTTTTCTGACCTCATCTGGCTTCTTTCTTCCCCTGCAGAGCTCTATTTCCATGCTATCTGAAATCATGTAATAGCAAATTGACCAACAAGAGAAGTTTTAAGTAAAAAAACACTCTCTCAGTCTATGTATTCTTTTTTCTCATTCTATTACATAAATATTTTAAAATAAGATCATGGAGATGATTGTGCAACTTCATTGGAAACAATGTACTTTAAATTTCAATTTTCCTTGGCCCTTTCACTTAGGTAAAACCATGACGCTGCAGTGATTCATGAACCTGACTAGCATGTGTAGAGCAGTAAAGGTAAACATGCAAGCAAATGTTTGCAGGCTTGGGTTTTAGGCAAATGCCAGTCATCCTTATGTTAGATTATGTGAAATCTTTTCTTTCCTGTATTTTTAAGGGAAATATGTTCTAATATTATACTTTCAGGAAAAAATAGTGAAGACATATTATAACAACACAGTGAAAATGAGGAAAAATGAGAATACTTCCCCCTCTGTCTGATACTCAGCAGACATGTGGCTATAACAAACAGATATTTACAGTTGATTCTTTTTGCTGTTAAATGCATGGAAATAGAATTTTTAATGAATTATTCTCTGTCAGTATCATTAATGTTTAATGACATAGTAAACTGAAAGTTGGGAAATTCCACAATGTTTCAATAATACAATATCAAAACAAGAAGCCTGCTGCTCTTACCTCCAGGATCCTGATGATCTTAAGTTTTGGCAAAGGAAATCTGTGCTTAACATCTGGTATTTGTTTTAACTAATGACTATTATTTGCCTCATCTTTATTAACTCTCTGTAGAAATGCCAGTTTTGATGCAGATCCCAGCACTACCCAGTCCTACTACTAAGTCCTTCCGTCCACAGTGTTGTGCACCTGGGCAGTGCGGTACTTCTGCCTGTGTGCTGAAGGCTCCCTGAGACTGTGGCCTTATTGTCCATGTACACAACTGCCTCCTAATTTGCTCCTCCGGAAACAAAAGTGGGCAGTTTGGGAGCTGGTTTGCACGGCCAGTAGAATTCATGTAAACCAGCCTTAGCTGTTCTTTTCTTTAGGAACACCTGAAGACAGGCTGGGGAAGAGATGAATTGCTGTGTTGTTGGGATCTGACAGCCAGATACCAATTTCCTAGGAAGGGGAAAAGGATTTAGCTGTGCACCTCCGCATGATGAGTAAGCCTAGTATGACAAGAGATGAGCTGAAATGACCCTGGAGTAAGCAGCAGCCAGGAGCAATTCACCTCCTTCTCATTAGTCTCTTAACCCCTTGAGGACCTCTGGGGAAAAAAAGGGGGGAGGGGGAAGGGCAGGATAAATTGCATCTGCAAGCTACATATCACACAGGATGACTCGTGGAGAATCCTGGAATACCCCGTGGCACTAAACCTCTTGAAAGGTGGGTCATGTAGGCTCTCACAGAGTATTTTGAAGGTCATGTACTCTTCTCTATCACATTACTATATGCCTATCTCATGACAAGTGATGCTGTGGTTTCTCTCATGGGCCATAGAAGCAAAACATGCAATCAAGTATGCTATGGTCACGGGTGAAAAGTTTGTCCATAGTGTGTCTTGGTCCCAGCACCCAGCTGGTGACCAAGAGCTCATGCAGAAGCTTGTGTTGGCATCCAATAGTCATGTTTCTGGGCTGCTAGGGTGACTGTATTTGGATAACATGGCGGCAAAAGGGCTGTGGAACCACCACAGTAAGGCAAAGAAAAAGTGGGCTGCAAAAATAACTTACAAGGCCAGCTGCAGTACAAACATCGACTAATATAGGGTAAAACTAGAGCAAGCTAACTTCCAAAGCTATGCCTTTTCCTCCCAGATATTCAAAATAGGTTTCTTAGTGCTAGCTAATCCTTTAAAACTGTGAATGTGATAGATTATAGACTGCATAATGCAAAAAAAAAAGTTTATCTACTCAGGCAAAACTGGAAGGAAGACGTTGACTTTTAGGCTGCTAAACACAACGGTTCATCAAAACTGAGGTGACATTGTCACTGTGTCTTATACATAGCTCAGTAAGTTTCATGGGCCCTAGGCTCAGTGGCACTGAAAGGTTATGTTATTAGCCTTTAGACAGAGTAATAGTGTCCCCAGCTGCATCCAAAAGGCCCTTGATCTTAAAGTGGGGAGGCCCTGAGAGACCTCAC
The DNA here is from genome assembly GCA_032275445.1 of Crypturellus soui. Classification (NCBI taxonomy): domain Eukaryota; kingdom Metazoa; phylum Chordata; class Aves; order Tinamiformes; family Tinamidae; genus Crypturellus; species Crypturellus soui. Next base: position 4,580,269 of record JAUBNY010000185.1, read on the forward strand.
AGGGAAGGCAGGAAAGGTGGGTGGGCAGTGGAAATAAAGAGTGCATGATGGATTTGTTTCCTTCTGTAATCTCAAACTTTGAAAAATGCAGCTTTTAATATGATCTATTACCTCGCAGTCCACAAAATATATTAAGAGTTGACCTAGCAAAGCACTCATGGGGGTGTAGAAACTAGGTGAGTAGTATTGTTAAAATATGCCTGAATAATGTGCTGGGGAAATGTTGCGGTGTGGATGAGTAGGCATATAAAATATGATGACTGAATATAGAAGCATATAGTATATTCTGTGGTTATGATAAAAGTTAGATTTTTTATGTTATAAGGATATTTTTATGAATTAAAATTCCAAAAGTTTATTGAGATAGAAATGTGTACATTTGAATAGCATGTGTGATGTCTCTTCTGTTTTCAAACAGAAATCACTGCCACATATACTTGCATGAATTGCTAATCTAAATTTTCTGTTTTATTTAATAGGGTGTTCTTGAAATACTATTGTGTTATGCTTTTGTTTTAAGGTGGTTTATAAAGACATTGAAAATAGATTTGAATTTAAAAAAAAAAGTGCTGCTATTGGCAGTTCTGCATATCTGGTGTCTACAGAGAGCATGGAAATGTGGCGCTGTAAGAAAACAAAGGCCAAACTAGGTCACAGAAGTTGTTTCCCTGAGAATCTCAATATTTTCATTTCCTCCTCAGGCTCTTCAAGTCATAAGAAATGACTCCAGAACAAATATCTTTAAAACATAAAATCATCAAATAACTGCTTTCGTGTAACCAAAAGAGGAAAAGGTTAAAAAAAAAATAGAATTTATTTAAAGTATCATTCCTGAAACTACCCATTCATGTAAAATACATGAGCATTAGAAGCAAATTCTATTCTGGGATCCAAAGTTAAACTCCTCTTCTTGGAACATCTCTCATTCTGAACAAGTTTGTTTGTTTTTGTGGAGTTGTTTTGTCATGCACACACAGTGGATAACTCTGTCAACGATACACTGACACGATAATACCTTTCTTAAAACCTCAAACCTTCAAACAGAAATGGCCAGGCTGCAGATGACTGCTGATCTGACTGCTGACTACTGATGACTTTGAGAGAACTGAGAGAGAAATGTCTAAGATTATGGGACACATTCTGTAGGGTTCTTCTTAATATGCTACATAAAACAACATAAAGATTGTCATTTTGTATTTTTCCTTTTCTCATTTTACTTATTTTATAATAAAAATCTTATTTTGCTTCTAAGCGTAAGTTCCTACAGAAAAGCTATAACAGTCAGAACAATACTAGGAATTGGAATAAGATAGCAAGAATATGATATTCAAAACTTATATTAAAACTTTTTATCATTAACGAAATGAAAAATCTCCTTGGCATCACTAGTACATACCAAGACCATACGTACTATAGATAAAATTTCTGTTAAGCTGACTTGGTTTAAACATTGCATATTAATAAATATTTAAATATTAAACAGTACAATTGAAACATATTGTTTCCTCTGCTGTTTTTTTTTTTGTCTTTCCCAGAATTAAGTCGGGGAAGGGACCTGCAATTTTCGCTGTTAGAAATTATTAAAAATACAGTGAAAAAAAAACTAAAATACACTAAAATAAACAAAGTGAGAGTTGATTTAATAAAAAAACCCACATTTTTATAGTCCTCAAAACATTGCAGTTTAAAGTACAATCTGGTTTGATGGGTTAAGTGTTTGTGTGGTACCACAAAAAGCACATCAGTGAAACCCTTCAGGAATAGAAAGGGAAAAATATGTAAATTAAACTGTGCGGGAAGGGAGGTCAAAGCTGATTTGAGACGTGTAGCATCTTTGTGGCACCAAGGAAAAGAACTAATATTCAAAAGGAGAATGAGGTGCTATAGGAATTTTCTATATTGCCTTTACTATAAGTGAAGTAATAGTAGGTACTAACTTGCAAGATGACTTTCACATGAACTCTGTATTTTTACTTTTTTTAACTAAAAACATTTATATAGTGATGTTGAAACCATTATTACTAATAAGAGTTAATGTTATTTGTGCTTCTTTTAATTCGCTGGGAACTGACAAAATTCTGAAAACATCGCAGTATTTCATTTTGGTTTTCTTTTTGAAGCAATTTTTAATTCAGAATGTCTTTTAACTTCTGCTTTTTCTTACTGAAAAAATTCAAAATTAAAAGATAAGTTTAATTTTTTGCTGAAATAAATGTGCTTCAATTTGACATTCCTTTCAAATACCTGCTTTAACTTTAATTTTTAAAATGTTGTTGGACCTGCCAAAACACTCTTGCATGTTCCTGTAGAATTTCAGCAAAACAAAACATTATCTTTTCACCCAGCCCCTCATACTATCTGGAGCAGAAATGAACATAAGCATGTAATTAAGAGATTTAAATTTAAATTTCCTAAATTTAAGTTTCAACTGGTAGCCATTAACGGAGAGGAATGTTATGTGTAAACAAATTATCTCTATTAAAAGCAAGAAAATAAAATATAATAATAATAATTATTTAACTTTTACTTTTGAGTACATATTTAATTGTATTGTATTTTTGAAGATTTTTTTTCTTTTATTGAATCAGTTCTATTTGCAGGATCTGAACTGATATTTCTGGTTAGAATTTTCCAGTGAACACACATGACTTTTTAAAGATAATTTTAGTTTCAAAACTAAAGCTTGAAGTGGAGCTTGGGGCACCTGAAGCTGTGACGACAACCCCAAGCACCCCTTGCAGTCTACAATACCGACCAATGTACTCTAGGTGTCATTAAAGGCCTCCTGAGTGACTTTTGAAATTGCAAGTTTAAATTTTTAATTCACTTACCTATATAGGGAAATAGGCCAAGTTAAACAATTCATCCTTTTCTTTGTTCTTCACTGGCACCTTTGTCTGACTGTGTAACACTCTGAACAGTCTTACATTACCTCATAAGCAGTGCTGGCTGGTCTACTGCCTGCTGAAAACCTGGTGTTGATGAACTCTGAAAAAGTTGCTTAAGCACTAATGGAGATGAAAATGGAGAGATGAACATTGTTATTGCGTTAGTGTTAAGACTAAAAAATAGTTTCAGTGCCATACAGTTTGATTCAATTCCTAGAAGCCTCACTGATGAGTCTCATCTTAAATAATGTCAGTGCTGTACATGTCCTCTCTAAAACTACATCTGCCCACTTATATTCAAACATTCTTTGCAACCTGATTAGGAACCAGGAAACATATTGCATACAGTTTACAATTTACATGTGAATAGGGGCTGTCAGAAGACAATGTAGCTGTGAATGTGAGAACAGACCAAAGCCATGGACATTGTAGAAGTTGTCAAAAACAAAAAATTGGCAATGATATTTACTGTGTGATTGGAATAGATTATGATTATTTGATGGAGAAAATAATGACAAACAAGGAAAGCCAAATGAAAAATAAAAAAAATGCTGACCAGCAGGAAAAGTAAGGGGAAAAGAAAGCAATGAATGCAGTTAACTGTACTTGACTGAACAGTACATGCAAGAGAGATATTTGTGAAAAGAGAAATGTCTCTTATTAGTAAATGATAATATCAGGGGGATAAAAAAAAAAGGAAGAAGAAGAAGAAAAAGAAAGTGGTACTTCTGACACACAATTTTTAGGCGGAGGTTGACCTGAATAGCCAAAAAGTTGCTATTTACTTTTTTGTTAGCAGCTGGCTCAACCAAAAATCTTTCCTTAACTTTGCAAAAGTAATCTAAAATGCCATATGCATTGCAAAATGGAGGCTTTCCTATATTCCTAGAAAATCCTAAAATGATTTTGTCTTAGAACAGAAATAATCTGTGTCACATTTTTTATCCAGCAGTGTACAAAGGAGATACGAAGACCTTTAGAGTACAGCTCTATCTGTCCTTCTTTCTGTTTCATTTTGTTCCTTTTTCTTTTTATCTTTGGTCTTTTTGAGAAATCTAGTTCTTAAATTCTTCTGTGCAAAATAAAATCATTCAGCATAGTAAGACCTCAAAGTCAAGTGTTCCATCAATTGATGCAGGACAGTGTGAAAAGTATAATTATGATTAAAAATGGTTCTGGAATATTTTTTTTTGGCTGCAAAGGTAATTTAAAGATATTAGACTCTGGCTAAATTCCATCACTATAATACTTCTAGGAAAGTTCACACAAAGCAAATGATGACAGAAGTACACTCATGTGTAAAAGTATATTTCTTCTCTTCCAAAATGAATTGGCAAGTTCCCAACATGAGAATCCAGGGGAAAAAAAAAAAAAAGGTAAATAGATGATTATTACTGTACAATTTCAAATAGCCTCTTAATAAAATTTGAAGTAAAATTTAGTTTGAACTTCTTATTCTTACCTTATTATAACAGATGCCCAATATGGTGTTTCTCATACATTAACTCACTCCAGACCCTCTGATGTCAATTGTATCCTTAGCAATGACATACGCGGGAGGGGTTGTAGTTCCTCTCTAGTGCATGCATATACCTTTGTAATTGTTATTTTTTTCATCAGAAAAGGCATCTCTCCATTCTACTTTCTACATTACAGTATGAATATATCAGGATGGCAGGAGTTGAAGGGGGTCATCTGCTGTAATTAACATTTCTCTTATTTTTCTCTAAGTTTTTATTATTTTTAGGGATGTACAGGAGGACTTTAACATGTCTGAGTGTGTGCACATTTATGCTTATAAATATAAAATGCTATATCCTTGTTAGAGAAGCCAACTCAGGAAACGTAATTTATTAGTGAGATGGTAGTGTCTATGGCTTTACTGCTTTCGAGAGCTCATTTTTTCCATTTGTTCAAATAAAATGAGGTGGAAGGAGTGAAGAAAGGGAGGAGTAAAAATGGAAGACCATTGCTTTTATCTCATCTGGTGGTCCTGACCTCCTCATTATAAAACTAGGTGACTATTTGGACTTTTTGTCATCAGAACACTGGAATCTGCTCTACTCCAGTGGTCACGCTATCTGGCACTGGGTCACTTTCTCAGCACACTGCAAGCAAACTTTCCCGCTCTGTGGGGAGAAGGAAAGGAGGGAAGGGAAAGAGCTGGGAAGTGGAAAACTGGCCAACTATAGGCAGATTTAAACTAAGTCAGTTGCATTTGACTTTGCTTCATTAGAGTTAATTGAATTATATTGCAGTAAGGCTTGAGAAGGCATTTTTATTTTGTAACTTCAAAATATTTATATTTATCATACTATCACTTTGTCTGTTCATGTTAAATATATTAGAGCAAGATATCATTAGATAAATAAATCATTCATTATTTCCCATTTTCTAGTTCCAAGTTACTTTACCAGATAGTGTTCTGATATTGGTTTCATTCAATACTGAGTTCATTCAATAGTTGCTACTGTTCCATAAAGCAGCCACCTCTTGTGGCATGGCCAGTTTTGAAGTTAAGCTTAAAATCCTATTTCATATGCTTGGAATCTTGTGACTTCTGCTTCCTATAAAGCATATCATTGAAGCTGCAAATTTCTGAAGCCCAGTAAGAATTGGGTTCTGACAGGATAAAAGAGAAAAATACAGGTTAAAAAAAAATGATTTTTTTTTATCATGCTCCTTTTTCATAACAAAGGAACATTTACCTCATATCAGTTTTGAGCTAAGCTAAGGTCTGTTTATTTAATCAGAATTTGCTAACTTTCCACATGCTATTTTGATTGCAAGAGAAGGGGTTTGTTATGAATACCAAATAAGTGTTTGTATGTATGTTTTTACAAGATGCAACTGATTTCAAGTCAAATGCTCAGGCTTAATTTCCTAAAAGTGAACCTCCAACATCAGTTTAACTCTCTAATAAAAATGGCAGATATTTCAGCAGGTTCCACTGAAACTGGAGCATAGGATGCCATGACAGTTTACCACCTGAAATCGTGTACAGAAGAGTCAGTAATAGAAATCTTTGCATCATCCACTTTTTTTTTTCCCCACTCTATTCAATGGTTCTGCAAATAAAATACAAAGCAAAAGATGCAAGAAAACAAGTAGATAGTAGATATTGTTAAAAATAAAACTTAAGTTTCATGGTTGATGAAAGGAGTTGATGAAATTGTAGCTTTTTGTCCCAGTCAGAAATCTGGCAAAGCAACTTTAAATACAAAACAACATGTAAGCATGTACATACATACACACACATGAATAGTCAAAAGAGATATTATTTTAAAATTAAAAATAAATTGTGGAACCAGTCATAGTGGAGGTTTTTAAGACAAGGCATAAGCCTAACATTCGTCAGGGCCGATATGGATAGCGGATCCCTCCTCGGATTAGTGGATGCCAGTCTCTGTAACTCAGTAACCTGCCCCAGTTAGGCAAGTGCGAAAGCTCCTCCCTTTGGTGAAGATCAGCACTCCTGAGTGCAAACCGAGCTACTCTGCTTTTCTGCTGGCGTTTGGAGATGTATCCTCTCCCTATGGAGAGGATGTATTCTCTCTCTATGGAGAGAGCATCACAACTGCTTTCTTGCCCAAATACCTGGATAATGCACGGTACTAGGTGAGATGAGTTTGGCCTTTACTCAGAAAAAAGATGAGACTCTACAATTGTCTCTTCATCTCCCTTACCTCGTCCTGGGCGGTACTTTTTACACAATATGTAGCCTGTTTAAATTTCTATGAGCATCTTCATTCTGCTTAACCTGAGTGGCAATCTATATCTATCTCTTATGGCTTCTTGCATCAAAAATAGCTGTAAGCATACTGTTCATCTTCCCATATCTCTTGCATAATGCATACATTATGGTTTTCTGACAGATATAGGGAATTTAGCTGCATGTGTTTAAAATGTCATTGTTGTTGGTTCTGCTTAACTGAATAGCAGAGCTTTGTTTTTTTCTGTAATGAAAAATTCTTTTTTGTTTAGGAAAATATAACTTGAATGTTATCCTCAGGGAATTCTTCAGCACGGGTTTTAATATTCTCCAGCATACCTCTGAAAAATCAAGAATCCTAAAATTACATTCACATATGCTTTAGAAATATAATATTATTATCTATTAGTTTACTTTGAAAATCCTTCAATACTAAAAAGACCTTAAAATATTGCAGAATAACTTCATTAACCTGGAAATATTTCAAATAGTGATCTAAAACAAATGAATGCTAAGGTTTACTGCTAGAAATTTTAAAGGTTTTAAGACAGTCCAGAGTGTTTGGGAGCTAAGCTTTTACCCTTTTACCAAAAGTTCATGATGACATTAACCCGTTCACAATGGAGCTAACCACATTTTCTACTCTGGTGCTGCTGTTTTTTTGCCCTGAAAAAATATCTTTTTTGCCTTTCTTTCCAATGCATTTTTTTCTAAGCTTGTGAGCTGCACTAATCAGATGGAATCCTCATAGAGTGTAAAAGTTAATAGCAATCAGTGAAATTTATTTTGTTTTAATCTGATTTGCTATTTATGAATAAAACATTTTCTTTTATTATTTTCATGCTACTGTACTTCTGTGTGAGAACTTTATGCAAGCTACTTTAGAGAACTCAGATTCCATCCTAACTTTACATTCTCTTAATCATCTTTGTACCGTGCATAGGGCAAGAAAATTCTCTGCTAAAAGAAATGTATATCCCGGGTACATCTATGTACATCTTTAGACTGTATTATTAAATAGCCCTTCAGAATCCAATTTCTGATACATCTCTGCAGAAAATTTCCAGTTGTTTCAATTCTCTTTTGCTTTCCTTTTTCAAAATACTTTAAATGAACACTTCTTTTGATATTGTCACATACTTGACACTGCTAAGAAGGGAACTGTAATTGCAGAATTAAATTCTACGTTTCTAACATCTGCAGATACCAACTAGTATACAGGTGTTTCTCATCATTAAAATAATGTGAACAGTTGGGGTTCTGATTTTGTGGTAGTTTCTACCTTGAAAATGGCCAAATAGATACTGGGCGCTGAGATCCTGTGTTTATCCAGAGGGAAAGGATGACAGAGTGTATCTTTCCTCTTCAACTTCTACGGCAAATATCCTTAATCCTGAATTTGCCAGATCTCCTGGAGAGGCAAAAAAAAATGAAGTTTTGATTCTTATGAATAAATTGTACATAAAAATGTAAGCCACCCCCAATTTTTTTGAAGGTAGATCTTTCTGAGAGTACCATAGAAATCTTTGAGAAAATTCAGTAATGCCCAATATTTCAGGCACTGTTTTATTACTATTTGTCTGCCAACTAACTGGTTTACAAGTTCTAGCAGGAATAGCTTTAGATTAGCATTTCTACCCAAAGTAGATCAGTAAGTGAAACAATATTTTGAATCTGCTAGTGCTTAGACACATTATTATATTTAACTGCATTTACAGGATTGATGCTTTGCAATTGCAAGAAGTACTTGCAAAAGCAAGGGCTACATTACAGTATTAATTTTCATTAAGATTTACAATATTTTCAAAAACAGACTCAGCGGAGAAAGTGGTAGTCCTCCTAGTGGCCTCAGTTGTGTTTTCCAAAGCTAAAACATTTTGCAAATTTCTGTTCCTAGAAAGGAGTAGCTAAATTGAAAACGGAGCAGGGAGAGGCGCTCAGGAAGCCCAGGTCTGCCCTCAGGGCCTGTGCTGACATGCTTTGTCACTTTCCTTTCTTTTCCTTTTCCTCCCCACGTGCTCCATTTTGACAAGCTGGAACATGAGCCACTTAAGGCCATCTCTCGTATGCCCTAGGGACTCTTTATGCTGCTGTAGTAGAATAAAAATACATTCACATAAAAGGAAATTGCACTTTGTTATGGGTTGAAAGCTGGTGGACTGGATACAAAAGATCAGTGAACTTTGCCAAACAAAAATCGCAGCGTTCCACATCATTTTTCATTAGGCCATCTAGACAGGAAGAGACAAAGGCAAAGAAAATCTTTCCAAAAGGTTATGCACTGAAATGACACCTTTAGAAATCTGAAGGTGTGTTTTACTAAAACCACAAAATGAGAGGGCCTACTAATGTGTGATTGCCCCTCTTGGGACTGATCTGTAGTTGCTCCCCACTGCAGACCCTATTGCTTTGCAGAACAGCCTTGGCTTTGGGAGATCTCTATTTCTGTGTCTAATGTACAGCACAAGAAGACACTTCTCTACCTTTTTCCATACTGCCATAGTCCACCCTGCTTACTCTAATGATGAGAAACTATTCTGTTTGTATTTTTACTTGTATTTTTAAATTAGAAAATATATATATTTATATTTAAATCATGCCTCCTAAAACTCAGACTCAGGCTCAGACAGGTAAACATGCTGCTTGTGCACAGTAGTCCTGACCATGGAGAAGTTCTAATTTCAGTGACACTGTTGCATATTCTTTTATGGTTGGTTATTCAACTGTTTATGCATAGTTTTTAAAGTCAAGATATAAAAATGCACTTGAGTATATTAAAAATTATTGAAAACGCTCCTTACCTATGTTGGTTAATGCTCTTAGGCTGTGCTGGTTAGGCTGTATGCAATACACTTCCGTGCTGTCCAGTATTGCACTGAGAGCCATTTATCCCTTTTAAAACTTTCTCTTCAATAAACGTGTTTTTAGTCATCACCTTTGCACCAAAGTCTGCCATTAGATGTACAGACGTGGAGAGATGTGCTTCTAAAAACGGACAGTGACAATCCAGGGCACTTGAAAAGAATTTCTCTACAGTATGTTAACGATTTGGCTCTGTACCCTGTTTTGTTACAGAAAAAAAAAAAAAAAAGAGGGAGAAAACAATCACAGTTTTCAGTAGCCTTTAGAATGTTTTGGGAAAATCATTTTTTACTCCTTCTTCCCCTCAAAATCCAGCAATAAACTGTAACTTCAATTTAAACTTGCAGTATTATAGTTCACATTCTCCTTTTTCATCTGCTTGCCACTGTTCCCTATATTCCTGGCAAATCAAGTCATCCAGTTCTAAAAATGGTCTTTGTGAGAAAGTCATCATTCAGGACTAAACATTATTGCTAGATTAGTTTATTTTCCTGCTTTATTTATTTATGGAGCATTAATGTGTGATTTGTGCCTGTCTCTGCATGTTTGTGTGAGCGCAAGGCAACTAAAGTTGCTGTGATGTTTTTATAGGTCTGTAGTGTGAAGGATGCTCTGATTCTATTTCTGCATTTACAGTTATGCCACATGAGTAATATTTATTTGAAAGTATAGCATATAAAAATTATTCATATTATTCAGCTTCAGTTACTCTTACAAAGTGAATGTAATGTGCTGTTTAGAAATACATTCAATTGTTCCCAAAAAAAAACAACAAAATTTTGAGTATAGCTGAGCTGTTGTTATGCCCTGCTATAGGTATATACTCTTAGCAACTATAAATTCCAAATGTACATATTTCTTGAAACTTCATAAAAGAAATTTTTAAATGATGCCATTTGGTTGTTTGTTTGATTTAAAGCAAAAAGTTCCAAATTTCATTTTTAAAAATTACTAAATATTTGCAAATCATAAATTCCTTTCCTTATTTTTCTGTTTGTGTAGTATTATTTGCATTTCTAGCCTTGTTCTGTATGGATGAACACAAGCAATTATTGCTAATTCTTTGCCTACATAGATGTTTACTTACAAACTGACACATCTGCCACGTGCTCTAGTTGCCCCTGCGTGTGCAGGGGGGTTGCACTAGATGATCTCTAAATGTCCCTTCCAACCTTAGCGGTTCTGTGATTCTATGATTCAGCATGTTTCTCCCGAGAGATTTTGAATGGATGTTTTTACAAGATCATTTTCACTATGACAAGACCACTGAGAGACCAGGAAAACCTAAGTCCAGTCAAGGCTAAATATTGTTAAATTATTTGTTCCTTCCTCCACAAGCATACCTACTTCCTATCATCTACCCTGTACAAGCAATGTTTTCCATAGTATTCTATCACTGCTAGTCTATATGGATCCATAAATATAATATATTGTAAAACCATGAAGAAACTGTAAAAAGGAAAGAGGGATGATCATTATTTTGTGCTTTGATCTGAAAAGAGCATAATTCTGGAATATTATTTTCCTGTATGTCTAGGGAACAGTCAAGAAAAAAAATTCTGACCCTCCCATTTTCTGGAATAGTATATATTGAGATTATATTTTAACAACATCAGACTCAGTGATAATTCCAAAATTCTTAAAATTGAATTTACTATCTACAGCTTTGTAGGCAGTAGGCAAACTACTGGGAGTCATCAAAAAGGCATACAAATCCGTTAATTGACTTCTTTCAGAATGTATTTGGCTTAACAAACTCTTTAGGATTTCTAAATATACCTTACAAAGATTAAGTATACTGTCATTGAATGTTAAATAATAAATTATTATTACTGTTGTGGCAAATTACTGAACTGGACTGGCTGGATTTAATTCTCTATTAATTAGCATAATGTGATGTGTATGTAAAGTACTGTAAATATTTAGCATTTTTTCATTGATTGTCTAATTCATTTTTAAATAAGTAGACTTATTGTGCCATTATGGGCAAATAAGCCTCTTAAATTATACGTCAAGCTCTCTCAATAAAAAGAACTAAGATGATATTGGTGACTTACAAATTTAAATATGTTTTTGAGGCTTCCTATCACAGTTTAAAAAGATGTAGCATTAAAATAAAATAAAATAAAATAAAATAAAATAAAATAAAATAAAATAAAATAAAATAAAATAAAATAAAATAAATCAATAGAAATAATTGAAGGAATAAAAGATTTTCATACTAAAAAGTCATACATTTTTATAATTTCTGAATGAATTTCAGAGGAATCTGTGTGAGAAATTGGTCAGACATTTCAAGAATCCTGCCCAAGTGGCTGAGAGAAGAAAGATTTGCAACATGATCTGTGTATAAATAACATTGTTGTATTAATACAGAAAAATTTATTAAACCTCATTTATATATTTTGTAATAAGTCAAAGATATTACTTAGGTTTTTTTTTTTTAAAGGACTAGATATTTTTATGAAGAGAAAGACTACCTGCAACTCAGTAGCTCATATATGAATTATACAGGATATTTACCTTTATTCTCAGAAACATAATTCAATCATTAATTTCATATATTTAGCAGGGAATTTTAATTTAAACTTTTTTTCAAAATTAACTCCATTAGTTTTATATATTTCTCTTGAAACCTGTTGTTCTGAGTACTATATATAAGAGATGAGAGTCAGGACTGTGGAACTTCATATGTAATTGTTGCAGTCATTTGTGTATATTAAATACTCAGTTTTCATTCTTTTTGATCTTGCAAATATTATCATAGTATTGCTCATTGCCGTGTTTCATAGCAAAATCTAACATACTCATCAAACAGTGAAAAGTGGGACATCATAACACAGCAACAAAAAATACATAGGAAAGACTTGTTACCTTGAGGTTTAGTGATGTTGCAGTATCACAGAATCACAGAATCACAGAATGGTTGAGGTTAGAAGGGGCCTCTAGAGATCATCTAGTCCAACTCCCTGCTCCAGCAGGGACACCCAGAGCACGGGGCACAGGGTGGCATCCAGGCGGATTGGGAAGATCTCCAGAGAAGGAGACTCCACAAGGGGCCTCTCTGGGCAGCCTGTTCCAGGGCCTCACAGGAAAGAAGTTCTTCCTCACATGCAGATGGCAACTCCTGTGTTTCAACTTGTACCCATTACCCCTTCTCCTGTCCCTGAACACCACCGAGAAGAGTTAGCCCCATCCTCTTTAGAGTTTACCCTCAGGTATTGCTACATAGTGATCAGATCTCCTCTCAATCTTCTCTGTGCTAAACAGGCCCAGATCATTCAGTCTCTCCTCATACAATAGATGCTCCAGACCCTTAATCATCTTTGTGGCTCTACGCTGCACCTTTTCTAGAAGCTCACTGTCCTTCTTGTCCTGGAGAGCCCAGACCTGCACCAGAGCGGAGCAGAGAGGCAGAATCCCCTCCTTGACCTGCTGGCAACGTCCTCCTCATGCAGACCAGGATCCCATTGGCTTTCTTGGCCACGAGGGCACATTGCTGCCTCATGGTTAACTTGTCAACCAGGACTCTCAAACCCCTCCCTGCAGAGCTGCTTTCCAGCAGGTTAGCCCCTAATCTGTACTGGTATCTGGGGTTACTCCTCCCCAGGTGCAGGACCCTGCACTTGTCCTTGTTGAACCTCATAAGGTTCCTCTCTGCCCAACTCTCCAACCTTTCTAGGTCTCTCTCAATGGCAGCACAGCCCTCAGGAGTGCCGGCCACTCCTCCCAGTTTGGTGTCATCTGCAAACTTGCTGAGAGCACTCTGTGCCCTCATCCAAGTCATTGATGAACAAGTTGAAGAGTGCTGGGCCCAGTACTGGGCGGTCCCTGAAGGACACCACTGGCCACAGACCACCAACCAGACTCGGCCCCATTTATCACCACCCTCTGGGCTTTGCCATCCAGTCAGCTCTCAATCCACCTCACTGTCTACTAGTCCAGTCCACACTTCCGGAGCTTTCCTATGAGGATGTTATGGGAGACTATGTTAAAAGCCTTGCTGAAATCAAGGTAGACCACATCCACAGTTCTCCCTTCATCCATCCAGCCAACCACCTCATCGTGGAAGACTATCATCAGGTTTGTCAAACATAACATTCCCTTGGTGAATCCATGTTGACTACTCCTGATCACTTTCTTTCAAGTAAAGTCTTGATTCATATTTACCAGAGACAACTGAAGTGGCATTTTCACTAACTGTCCCGAAATCAACAAACAAACAAATAGTGCAGTGTCTATCAGATATTAGGTAATTTCCATTTTCTTTACTTTGGCAAATCTTTTGAATGGCCAGGTGTATTAATGCACAAATTTTGCCCAAAATACTGAAACAGTTAACAGTAGGGTTGCAAAATAAGGTGTAGATTCATAACAGGTACTGAAGTCATCTGAAATAATTAAAAATATATATTTCTCTTCAGTTTATACAGATTTTAGTTCTCAGCAGCTGCTAATGTTTCTGAAACATGATATAAGGAATTTACTCTCACATCACCAGATGTGAGTGATTTAAACATTCCCCGCCAAAACTTCTGCACATCCTGTAGTGCTGTCAGAAAATTATTCCTGTTGCTTCTCCATCGGTAACAAGTAGGGAGCATGCTAAGAAAAGCATATGGCTTTCAAATCAACCTAAGCGTGATAATGTTTTAAGTAGTTTTTGTTACTGCAGTCTGTTGACAAACGTCTGAATCTTGAAAATACAAAAAAGACCAAAAAAAGGGATAAAAAAGGGGAGTTGATTGCTAAGACTACATCTATTCTGGATACCCATTGTGTAAATGGATGTCAAAAGGTAAATTATAGAAAAGACTTAGGATTAGAACTCAAGTTACATATCATTTTACTTTTCCACCTAAGATTTCACTTACTGCATGTATATGAAGTTTGCTGTTTTAGAGGATATATAATTTTAAATCAATACCCAGATTGCCATAGCATTGAGTAGCTATAAAATCAAACTGTGTACCCACTGGTATAGTCTTGATGAATGACAGTCTTCAGCAGAATTTTATTTCCCCTGGTGGAAAATATAGATTTGTGAACATCAAAAAGCTAGATCATTTCAAAAAAATGCTCATGTCAAAAACCAGAAAAGTTGAGATGTTTTTAAATTATAAACTCACACATTAACATTCTGATTTAAAAATTCCTTTTTCTTTGCAAAATTTTATAAATGGTCATGTTTGAAATGAAATGTTCATTTTGTAGCAAATATTCCATATTTCTAAATGCTTTTTGCTTTTGTGGTTTTAGCTGAATGAATTAAAATTCATCTTGCACTGGGTGAATTCCTCTTTTCTGATTCACCAGTGGACCAAGAAACCAGTTAATTGTTCAAATCTATTATTATGCTATTTGTACTAATATTCCTGAAATGTGTTCTATTGTACAAAAATATCCCTGCTGAGTTTGCATATTCGTAAAAAGAAAGGCGTGGAAAACCATAAAAGATGAACTTTCTTCAAACTTTAGAGAAAAGAGCCCACCAGAAATACCCAAATGTGTACCTTGCAGTATTTTGATCAAAACAATCATTCATTCTACATTTTTTCTTTGTTTTTTGTTTTTTTTTTTTTTTAATTTTAGATACTTGACAGGATACAGGATTATTAGTAATTATAGATGCTCTCTGCCTCTATGATTGTCTAAATTTATTCCATCACAATCCTGGTTTGCACTTCTGGCTGGTGTTCCCATTGTTAAGATAGATTTATTTTGGGTCACACAGTGAAGCACAGAGTATATCTTTTTGTGATGGTTTTGAAGAATATTATTAAAAGAAAAAAATTTCTTCTTACCAAAGAATTTTGGCACAGGATAAGGCCAGCAATTAGTATACTACTATTATAATCATTTCTTGATTCATGTTCTTTATCTAATTAAAATTTTATTTTATTGATACTTTAATAAATAAAATATAATCCATTCTAGAATTTTAAGTTCTGTTTTTCAGATGTAAAAGTACCATCAATGTGTACAGTATGACAGATTTTAATACAGTGAGACCATACAATGCCTTATTTTTAAGAATACATTACTATAGGTTATCTTTCAGTTCCTCAGTACCTCATAACAGTTTTATATACCTTATAATATATGACAATATACATAAAACTTCACTGTTCTGTGAATATTAATTCCTTAGCTTACATTACTTCATTACTCATGAAAAGTAAACCATGCAATATCATGGACCAGAATTATCTTTTGTGCTATTTATTGAAAATGTATTATAGAAATATTTGAAGGATCATTGCATTTGCTTTACTGATGACTGGCTTTTGTATTTCCCCCCCTTATAAAAGAAAAGGAAATAATCTTTGTGCTATGAGTATAAACTTAGAATAATAACAGAAAAAAAATAGCTAGAATATATTTTTCACAACCTATAAATGTGTTAAATAAATCTGATAATCAAATAGTAAGTTTTAGAATTGCATTTACATTAAAAAATCAGAATTTCCCAGTTTTGTAGTGGGATAATGGCAATTGGCCATTATCCAAGGTATAAGATTATGAGGGTGTTGTGGATATATCTACTGCTTTTACAGAATCTTCTACTGGATTTCATGCCAGTGTTACTCATTCTAATCTGATTCAGGATCATATTTGTCACATTTCAGGGTGGAAAAATGGGGAGAGAAAGACACCATTTTAAAGGTAGATTATTTTTAGATAACCCAGAAAATGGCAAGTAGAGAATATCTAGCTACTCAGAAGGCAGAAATCTTAATACTAATGCTGGAAGAGTTTAGTAAAGTGAAATAAAAGGAATGGAAAGGGCCAGGCTCAAAATATATTATATATTTAATTTGCATTATCATTTTATGTTTAATGGAAAATAAGACAAATACTAAATAGTTGCTTACTACTATTCCAGATATATTTCAGCTCAGCTCAAAAGCTAAGGAGGGTATTTTTTATGTCTTTTTTTTTAAATAAAGCAACTTTAAAAATTCAAAATGAAAGGCTAAAAGTTTATTTGTACATTTTCCCACATCATTTCTTTTTTATTTTTTCCTCTTAGTTAGCTAGGCCAAAGTGTTGGTAAAAGTAAACAAAAAATAAAAACAAAACAGAAATACACTATTTCATTAACATTATTCACCCATTTCACTGAAGCTAGAGGATTTTCAGGAGAGATGTTTGAAATGCCTGCTAGTTGGGTCTGTTGGCACTGCCGGGAAGATGCAGCACCCAAAGATAGCCCTGGGGAGCTTCTAACCTGCTACTCACCTGGCTGTGCTGGTGAGGGTCCTGTCCTCAGGCCTCCTTTTTTTCTCCTCCTTCCTTCCCATGCATGAGCCATCCCTCATGGCTGCCTCCCTGGAGCGCCCAACTCACTGGAGAAGATGCCCTTCAAGTGAGATTTGGTAGGGGAGAGAGGGAGGCAACTGGAAGAGGGAGGTAAAAACAAACATAATGAAGCTTAGTGTTAATTCCTCTTTCTCCACAATTTGTTTAGTATTTCTCCTCTGGGGCTTTTGTATTTCCTTGCTTGGTGGGTGTTTTTTTGTTTGTTTGTTTTTTGTTTTATTTTGTTTTTTTGTTTTTTTTTGTCAAAGGATACACCTAGGCTAAATACCACTGCAAATACCACAACACAGCATTAACTGCATAGTGTTATCTGTGCTCTTCCTGTGCACTGGGCAGAGGCTCTTTAATTTCATACATCATTTACAAGTCGCTGCAGTGATTCCGCACTGTCAGTACATCTCCTTATCACACAGAAAAAGGGGAGGCTGGTAGCATTTTCCCTCTGATCTCAGAATCTCTAGTTTTAGATTTTTTATTAGCACTCGGTTTGCAGTCTGATGCTGACACTTCGGAAGGGCACTGAGTCATCCACATGGGATATCAGCAGGAGCATGCTTTAGCTCGCCTCCAGTGGTTGCCAGAAAGAAAGACAACAGCCAGGTTACATTAGTACCTGAGAATGTGAAATATTTTGTCTCTGACTGTGAAAAGAAGGTACTCTTTGTCTATAAATATACATTTATTGTTATATATATTGCTAGAGATTATAGGTATTGTATATTTTTATTAGCCTAGTGTTAAAACTAGTTATGTGGTCAAACGCCTAGTCTAATCAAGGCAACATACCAAGACCAAGACCTAACCAAGACCTGCCTGCACACAATTTTAAACTAACAGACTGCAAAGAGGCATATTTGGTTAGATATGACACAGAAATCAGTAATATAGCAATGTTTTCTAAATAAACAATTAAACGAGTGTTAATTATCTCTGTTGACCTTCAAAACATAACAGGGGGTGCTTGCTTGTATATGAGCTCTGCTTCATGTGGTAAATACATTGTCAAATAGATTTTCATATTTATTTCATATCCTATGTCCCATCTTCATGCAGTGAATCATGCAGTGAATCATTTCAAAAAACTGAATTCTAAGACGCTCAGCTGACATTGCAGACAGTAAAACAAGGTCCACCATGAAACTTTCCCTATAAAGGGATAACTCTCCCTATAAAGGTCAGTCCCAGAAAGATCAGGGGAAGTTATGATATGCAGAAGTTGAGAAAACCTGTGAGGCCGTAAGGTAGCCAGGACAAGTGTAACTGCACCAACAAGTAGAAATAGTTGTAGGAGAAATAATGTAAGAGTTTTTTGGAAGGAGACATGAGAGACTGGTAATGAGACACTGAGAGTTTCTTCAAGATGTAACCTTGAGGGACAGTGCAGGGAAAGAGGTGGAAAGATATAATGAAACTTACAGTGCTGAAGTCCCAAAGTCAGTGGTTTGCATCTGAAGAGAGTAGTTGCCAAGAAATACTATTTTCTCTGATACTCTAATGAAAGAAGAGATTTTTCTAGGGCATTGAAAAAAAAGGAGAGCTATAGTCCAAGTAGATTAAGAGTATAAGTACAGACATCTTTTAACAGGTATTTTCTTTCTTTGGGTTTGTTTTTATTAATTTTTCTCCTTCTTGTCTTCAACTACCAAGGAGAATGGAGGTACAGGATTTATATTAGCTGTTTATGTGATTTAAGTTTCGTTTTTACCATACGTGACATTGCACTTGAGTAGCACCCACACGAGAATATAAAAGATTTTTTAAAGCATTAGAACTCAAATATTTGAGGTCCTGCAGATCAAGGAGTTGTCTAAGATGAGAGACAGGTCATGAAATGCTATTACCAAAATGTGAATCATCTGTCTGTTTTGTCTTAGAATAACAACATTGCAGAATAGATCTGTGATAGGTGACATAATGCAAAATATTTTCCAGTAAGCCATGTAGTGTCAACAGCTGAACTTATTACTGTCTTTCTTAAAAAGAAAACAGAACATATATGTATATATGTGTGTATATATATAGTGTGTGTATATACATACATGTAAATATATATCATATATGTATATATATATATGCATATATGTGTGTGTGTGTATATATATGTGTGTGTATATACATATATGCACACATATATATATAAAGCTTTGTTTTTTTTATATATGCTTTGGTTTGACTTTTAAGAGCAAAATTAATGATCTAGGGCATATATGAGTATTCCCATAGGTTTGGGCAAAAAAGGCAAAATCATGTACTTTTGCTGTATTTCACAAAGTCCTCTAGCTTCTTGAGGCCAATCTCAATAGCAGAGCTAGCTTCTGCTGTATCATGCACTTTCCCTAGTTTAGGCAATGTCAAAAAACTTTCTGAGAGTGTGCTTCATTTTGATATTCGGACATTAAAAAACACTATAAACAGTACAGGTCCCCATATCAGTTCCAGATGGATGCCACTGGTACCAGTGACCTGTTTGGCTTTGTGCCACTCATCATAGCGTTTGAGTCCAGTGGTCCAGCTACTTTGTCACTCACTTTACCATCCACTGGCATTTAGCCATATCTCAACACTGTGGCCATAAGAGTACATAAAGAAGGATGTTTTAAGAAAGGAAAGAGTCAAGGTGAACAACATCCATTCCTCTTTTCATATTTTCCATTGAAATTGTTTTTTCCCAATCACCTCCTTCTCTTTATGTGTCTGGAAATAGCTTTAAGAAGGATTTGCTCGATCATCTTCCAGAGATTAATGTGAGGGTGAACAGTTTTTAGTTTCCTGGCTTTCCTATTTGCCCTTCGTTAAGATGGGTGCAACATTTTCCAGTTCCAATTATTAGGAATCTCCTCAATTGCTACAAACTTTCAAACTTTCAAAAGCGGATTTTTAATCATAGAAATGTAGAATCCTTAAGATTGGAAAGGACATCTAGAGAACCTCACTGCACACAGAAGGTCACCTATGCATGTGGCACAGGACTGTGCCCAAGTGGGTTTTGAAGATCTCCAGAGGAGACACACACATACAATGTCCCTTGGCAGCCTGTTCCAGTGCTCTGTCACCCTCACTGTCAATAATTTTTTCCTTAAGGTCCTGTGGAACTTTTGGTGCTTCAGTTTGTGGCCATTTCCTCTAATTCTATCATTGGTACCGCTGAAAAAAGGCTGGCCCCATACTTCACACTTCCCCCTTGAGGTACTCATAGACACTGATGAGGTCCCCTCTCAGCCTTCTCTTCTCCAGGCTGAACAGGCCCAGCTCCCTCAGCCTCTCCTCATAGGGCAGATGTTC
>JAUBNY010000185.1:4614507-4628865 GCA_032275445.1 Crypturellus soui
TCTAGTCTGTCCAGGTCCCTCTGGATGGCAGCACAGCCCTCTGGAGTATCCGCTACTCCTCCCAGCTTCGTATCATCCGCAAACTTGCTGAGGGAGCACTCTGTGCCTTCATCCAGGTCGTTTCTTATTCTTATAAGGTCTTTTCTTATTCTATTCTCTGGATAGATGGGCTTTCTTAAGAATCATAACAATGACAAAGTATAGAAAAATATTTTTTCACTACTAAAAGAGATTCCCAGCACTCCAGTGGACCACCTAGCAATTATTGTGAGAAAAGTTTCATGATAGCAGCCCTAAAGGAATGACATCATTTTTCCTTAGTAAAGCTGATTTTACAAATTAATGTCTTCTAACACACAAACAGAGTATGCACAGGTATTATTTCTGAAACTTTTGTAATTCCCCACAGGGCTCCAAGGACAGTATGGGTTAAGGAGAAAAAAATGTTTCAAATAATAATATATGCAGAATATTAGAAATTAAGCTATAGTAGAACCTACAAAATATATGATGTATATACGTTGTAAATTTGCATGGTATTTTCAACATATATCTTGGGAACAGCACAAGGCTTGGGAAACCCTGTTGTCAGGGAACTATGACGTTCAGTTTGTGTAGTTTAAAAAGTTAATAACTTACTTCGCTGAAGTTCCTAAGAACATAAGGGAGACTTTTGGTAGTGAAAGAGAGGAAATTCTGGTGTCTTTAAATCCAGAAAAGTCAGTTTGAGGTGAAGTATAACAGATCATTTTAAGACATGAATACAATTATACAGAAAAACAACTTTTCTGAGAATTCTGTGGATGCCTCATAGAGTAAATCTCTAAGTTAAGAATAGATGTTTTTCCAAAATACATGCTCTTGCGCAGGCAGTGCTCTGGCTTGAGGCAGGATTAGGAGGAGTGAAATTCTGTATCTTTTGTTATAGAGCAGGTCAGAACAAATTAACAAAACGATCTTTTCCTACCATTCAAGCTTATGGATTGTTGGTAATGTATAAGCAAATTAGCTCACTAGTAGCTCTGCTATTCTGAAGAAGGCACGGCTTTAATTTTTTATTTCCCAATGTACATATAAAAGTTGTTTTTGTAACTTTACTATTATTATTATTTCATGAACACATTAAACCATAAACTGACAGCACTTTCAGGAAGGCATGTAGAGGAAGTGAAGGGAAGGCATTTCATTACCATTTGTGCTAACCTTTCAATTCTTGAAATACTATTTGAAATACAAAGACAAGGGACTTTGGTGGGGTGTTTTAAATGTTATTTCCCTCCTCTATATTCCTTCACTTCTTTCTCTGAAGTTGTTTAGAAACCTGCGGGGATAAGGAAATACCTCTAACTCATTTGCTCAGTTTGTTTTTGAAGACCACTTTCTACCTTGGGAAGACAATACTAACATACATTCAGATGGATAAACTGGATATTGACATTTAACTTTGTGCCTTTACCCCTTGAAACAAAGAATTCCCTATGCCTTGTGCCGCCTTGGGACTGTGGAGGCACAGTGTTTGGGACTCATGAATGCTGCGAGCATAGAGTGGTCCCAGTCACCACTGAAGGATGGTATGACTGTCTTTGCCAAAGGTGAAGTAGAGCTTCAAACTAATTGTATCTCTACTTGGATTTTCCTTCATTAATTTAGCTTTACTATTGTGTCCCTATCTGTGATAGAGGCTGATATCTGTGGCTCTTCTTCATACCTACTCTCAGTTTGTCTTTTAACTTCACTACCTTTCATTTGTAAGTAACAGAAATTCATTTTGACAGGTTGGGAAACTTTGACTTTCAACTCATCAAACTCAGTTTTTCAACTAAAATGTCACTCCTGTGTTGATTTTCTAAAACTGTTTCTTTTATAAGATATATTAGATATATAGACTCTGTTGCAGTCAACGGAGTCACAAGCTAAAAATCTCTTTGAAATGCCAGTTGTGCCTTTTACAAAACTTTCTTTGTTCTTCTATCAGAAATAATTGCATATATTCCCTGTTTTGCTGTCTTATCAGGTTGATCAATATTGGGTTAAACTACGAGCTATACTTCACTGAAGTCCCCTTTTTTGTGTAACCTATTCCTAAGCTTTTTTTCATCCCTCGACCCTCGATGCTGGGAACAGGTTGACAGCTGCACAGTCTGGTTATTAAATTCTGGGGCATGATGTGATATCTCATTAGGAAGTGAAGGAGCCATTTTAAACTCAACAAGTGTCTTTTATCTTATAAGATATTATAAAAAGTCAAGTTGTAGATGATCACTTTTCACTATTTTGCCCTAAAATGAACTCCAAGGAAATATGATAATATTGTATATTATGTAAATATGCCAGCTATTTATAAAGTGAAGGCATTTTTGTCAACAGTTGTTTAGTTTGCCTCTTTAAGGAAATTTTAAATATGCTAGAAGACAGAGGTCTAAAATATGACCAGTGTGTTTGAAAAGACAATAACTATTCATTCTAACTGACCAAATCTAAATTCAAATAAAAACTTAATTGGTATGAAGTTCTTAAAACATCAGCACCTCAGTTAGAAAAACAGAAATATCAAATTACCAAAATTATAATTAGGATAAAAGATTGGGACATTTGTTTTGAGTTTCTACATTTCAAAATAACTTTGATTTTCTTTTCTTTTCTTTGATCAACTGTGTCAGAATAAACTACAGGGGGCAGCAAATATTAACCAGATTTCGCATAAAAGCAAATGCAGTCTCCTGAATGAGTGCTGTGCTGTATTGTATTGGGAAAGACTTACTACAAGTAATTGATTATATTGCTTATAAACAAGTTAAGTTATTTTTAAATGGTTAGACGAGCCTTTATGCAACAAAAGAGGAACTCTGTTTAGTAATTTGTTTTCAAAAATGTGACTATTTGTTAATTTATCTTGCTCTGTAGAAGAATATTATAAAGAAATTTTTGTCTGTTTTCATTAGATCCACATCCCCAAAATTTTAGATAATGTGCCATGTTTGCAATTATGCACATTTATGCACCACATACAAAAAAGAAGCCTAGTACAGACTGTTCTTACCTCCACATTTCATCTCTCTAAACATTCTTTTTCATAGACGTGTTAGCCGGACATTGTTTACCTAACAACAAACTAGGAGTGAAATTCAAACTGCTGTGATTCTGTCTCAAGAACTATTTGAACATTACCACGTGGCAGGAGATAGGTATTTATTTTTGATACATTTTTACATTACCGTGTGTGCTTCTACTGATCCTTATAAATACCAAAATATAAGACAGATCAATTTTTACAAGTGGCAATGCTTATATTAAAAAGTAAAACCAAAAGCAAACAAACAAAAAAAAACCCCTTAATCTCCAGAATTCTCTTCTCCAGAAGAAAATGTTAGTAAATATTAAGTAAGTAAGTGGCTGATTTTATGCTTCTGGAGAATCGTGGCTCCGCAGTTATACCTATTTTTTTAATAGCTTTTCAGATGTTGGAAAGTCCTACATGTTTCATACTCTATAGTACTCTAAGAATCCTATAAAATTTATTGAACTTGTTCTCTAAGTCACAGAAGCTTTTACTTCTTTTTAATTTAAGCTTTTTAATTATTAAATACATCCATCAAAATATACTCTTGTGCCTTCTGTTTCCCTCATAGAATTACTTCTACAAGTATCAGTAGTAAGAAATAATAATCACCATATACATATACCCTATGATTGAGAGAGATCTAAAAATATTCTAAGGGATAGATCATCTTTCATTTTCCATTAACCCGAGCAATCTTATCACAAACACATTTGCAGTTTGACAGTATTACAGACTGCATCTGCATGTAATGCATCAGTTCACTTCATCCTTCCCAAATGAAATAAATGACAACATATTCATTTCCTGAATTGTTGAGATTTTAACAACAAAGTATAATTTTGTCAGTGTAGCGATTTACTATAGAATTTCAATGTGACTGTATATCATATACACATACGTATATGCATATGCATATTTTTAGAAATATATATGAAACAAAAGGTCATTATTCGTGGTTATACACACACACACACACAACTTGGGGGATTCTCCTGCACCATGTAATTTCCCACTGAGTAGCACTCAAAGAGAATTGTCTCCCTGGTGTATAACATTCTAGCTGTACACAGGTAGTAAAAAGTGGAGTGTCAGAGATGATCTGTCCTTGGACAAAGGCACTATCAAATGACAATGTGGAGGAAAAAGAAAAGATCTTCTTTACTACCCTGAGCTTGTCAAGTCTTCATGTCAAGGCAAAATTTTCCTCGAAGTGAAAGAAAAACTGTTCCACTCTGGAAAAACGAACAGAGACAAGTGATACTTGAACCGACCTGACACACTGGAATGAATTCTGACTTAGAAGATCCAATTTTACTTTATTTTTAGAAAATCACTATTCTTTACTTCACTACTTTTTTGCTGTTTTCAGGCTTATCTTTTGCCCATAATGCCTTGGGCATATGTCATCAGTCCATAGTCCGCAGATGACAAATCAGACATGACCTTTCAGTTCTGACATTAATTTTATTGGTATTTGCACAGGTGAACGCAGTGCTGTTTCTGACACATAAAGTTCCTGCAAATATATAAGCACAATTTCTGTTAATGGTGTCTCAAAATTTTTCTCTGATAATATCACAAGAATTTAAAAAACATACCACGCTCCTATGTCTGTCTCATTAACAGAAATCTTTTTTATCTTTAGTGGCAAAAAAGTGTTTTGTTTTGTTTTTGTTTTTGTTTTTTTAATTTAGAGTATTGCCAACTTTTCTACTTCACAGTCATATTAAAGAGGGAACTTGCTGGCTTTCATTCTTACTGCACCATAAGGCAATAAAGTCTGCTATTCACCAGAAACATGTGAGGCAGCCTTGCCAGATAACTTCTCATTTTAAAAATAATCACATCTTAATTTATTTAAGATCATTTAATATTTCATATATAGAAGTTTCTTCTATTCTTTCTCTATAAGCCCCAGCTCAAAGATACAGTTGTGAAAGAAAAGACATATCAACTATTCTTTTTTAGGTTTTCTTAATGTAATGCTTTTAAAGTCCTAAATTTTTTTGCTGTTTTTGAATTGTAGGATATCTGAACTTTTTATTTTTAAAAATGGTAAAACTGCAAGAGTGGTACATATATAAATATGTATAGTATCAAAGATATATTTTAACTTTCATTTTAATTTTAAAATGCTAGTTTTTTGTAACCAGAATATTTCCTGGAATATAAGAAAAGTTCCTCTAGCTTGAAGTAAGCAGTGAAAAGGGATTTATAAAGACTTTTGCTATGACGTGGTAAGATTTTGAGTAGATTAATCCAAGAAGTACTCTACACAAAACTGGAAGGAAAAATCAATGGGATAGTGGTTTTTATAAGCATAATTTTGTCAGACATGGTGTCCCATTTTTGTCTGGAGCTGAGAAATATACTAGATACTTTCTATTTGTTTTACTACACAAAAACTACAGAAAATAAATCTTTCTAACAGGGTGAATTGAAAGAGTATTGTAGTTCTTGGAAAAGAAGTTGTGGTCCATGTTGGTTATAAGACCTTAAATCGTTGGTGCTTCTGTTAACTAGAGTTGTATTTATGCACCTTTATAGTATAAAAGAGTGCAGAATCGGCTATTACTTTAAAGAGCAGAAAGGAAAGATCGACTTATAGCCAAGAAATATATTGTAGAATGTTGTTATATCACTTTATTTTATAACCATGTAATTGGAATTTAGAACATTTAAAATTGGTAAATTAACATCAAATATTACTGGAGGATACAATATGTTTGTCTAACAAAAATACAAAAAAGAGAGTTCCAAACACGTGTGACAGGCAGTAATAATGGCAAAGGAAATGGTAATTTTGTGAATTGTGCATTTGCATACAAACTTGCCTTCAAAATATTGCTCCTAATTTGAAATTACTGTGTAAGAGCTAGAAAAGCCTTTTCTGTACATCTAATGCTAACCAAACTTTGTCAAATAGTTGGATGTAGATGAACTGATTCTCCTAGCATTAGCAATCAATAGCAACAGCAATAGCACTCATCTCTCATTGCCACTTATGATTTGCTTTGTGCCTTTACTTGTCCTTTCCATCTATACTCTTGCCCTGATGTTACATTGTCATTTCATTATGCCCATTCTCAATTTAAACTATTGCAAGATTTGCATGTTTCTAACTGTGATATGGTCAAAAAATCTATTTTTGTGCCATTTTGGCTGTTCTGCTTAGATTATGGACTTTTTAAAGGCAGATTGTCTAGTACTCTGTTTTCACAAGGCCTATCCTCTGTTTGCAACCATAACTGTTTTCAAGGTACAAAACCTTGCAGTTTTCAGACCTATGCAGTCATAACTTCATTACTATTAACAAGGAACTTACAATGCTACATTCAGTTTTTTTTTTTTGTGGAAACATTTATAAATGTCAAAACTAGAAATACTGAATGCTTAACAATATAAAACTTACAAGGCATTTTCTGCCCATCAAGCGTAGAGTTGTCTGTGAAAGCAGAATCCAGTCTTGAGTCCCCTAGGTCAGCACGTCCCAGATTTTCTAATTCAGTTCTGCCTACTTGCTCATGGTTCACAGAAATTACTACGCCCTTATAGTGTTCGTACTGAATCTTGTTTGTTAATATTACTTGTTTCAGCTGAAAATGTCATTTTTTTCTTGACACTGATGGCCCCGACTAGCAGTTACTGCTGGTTGCTAGAAAATGTTAGGCGTAACATTAGATGCCAATTGTCGATGGAAAGGAAAAAAAATCATTAAACAATTATAGGGTGACAGTGGTCCATTCTTCAAAGGAAAAAATGCAGGGAACTTTCCTAATTCAATTATTCAAAACAAAACTAGACCCTTGCCAAATAAATTAATCATTTAATATCATAGTGACTCAAGCTATAACTTCATGAGGACTGTAGTCTCTGATCAGATCCACTGTAAACTTAACAGTAACAACAACAATATATACCTAATAATCAGAACAGTTAATTTGTCACAAAACAGAAATCGTTGTTTAAGAAAAGCTGCACTGAAAATGACTCTGAAGTTTCATTTGAACCATTTCCTACACTTGAAAAAAAAAATTACCCATAGCAATGCAACTCAGTGCTACTGAACTATTTGAAGGAATCACTTCTTGTAATCTCCTAGTCAATGGAGAACTTACACTCCAATTTCTAGGTGCTCTTAGGTTTCTGCAGACTAAAAAGATGTTCTGTTTCTGGAAGCTCTGATATAACATAAATTAATCTAACTTCCCCTGGAAAAGTTCAAATAGATTAATTATTATACAAATCTCATTATTGCTTTTCTTTATACTTTAAACTTCTAATACTTTTTATACTTTTAAACTAGTAATAATGGATCAGTTACTGCTAGATCTTCTACTAGATCTACTAATGCTAGGTCTATTACAACTAGCAAATCTATTACTACTTGATGTATTACTAAAAGGAAATGCAAAGTAGCACTGAAAAACATTTTTCTAGACTAGTCAGTAATAGTACTGCTTCATGATTTACATATATGCAAATCAAGCACATTTAAATGAAGCAGTGATTTTTGTATAGCTAAGGATATGCTCAGTAAAAACAATGGTATTAAAAGCATGACTTGAAATTTGATCGTACATTGAACTATACCATTATGTCAACTCAGAAAACAGATTTCTGCTGATTACCTCAGATAAGTATGAAAAATGAAACTATATCAAAGGACTAACTTTAGAAAAATTCCAGATTTGAGACCTACTTCCAAAGCATTTCAGATTAACAACTTTTTTGCTTGAATACTCATTGAAAATATAACTGCTAGCTCTAACACAGATAGTTTTTAGACATGCTAAATCATTGATTCTCCTGGAACATGTATTTCTTATCACTTAAGGAATTGCATAGTCATAAGGACCAGAAGTTTCCTTTTAATTGCGTTTAATTACGCAACCCCCATTCTTATATCACCTCTAATATACTTTGAATTAAAAAACAGAAACAACTTCTGGATTCTGACATCACTGTACCAAGTTATTTTTGTAAGTGAATTTCCCACATTTAAAAGAATACTGAATATTAACTTAGAATTATAAACTAACGAATGCTTCATGGGTCTGTGCTCTGCTAATAATGAAACCTTTAATCAGGACAATTGACAAAGATCCGAACTCTTGTGAAGACATTGCAGTGTTATTACTATCCCTGAACATTACTGCAAAGGGAGATTAAAAATAGGATTTGCAAATGCAAAAGTTATTCCCTATCTAAAGGCTTTCTCCTAGCAAAAAATAACCTTTTTGCTCTATTTAAAATACACAGGGATTTTTTAGGCACTGAATGTAGGCAAAGTTATATTTGCTACCCAGATCCTATGAAATTCTGAGACTACTCAGATTTCCACCGGGCTTTGGTAAGAAGAGGTGAATTACTCCACTGCATTATACCTATAAAAAAACAATTTATATAGAAGAAGGAGAAATGAATCCCATGTAAATAACGAGGAGATGAAAAACACTATGGTTTTAGTAGTGAGCCCTGGGAATATCATCTCCCAGTATTCTTTAAACAGTTTCTACTTGGTGACAGTATTTTGGGTATCTTTAGAATATATGCATCTATCAGCCTCATAAAAGCATATTTTTCATAGGGTCTTTTAAAGTTTTCTGCAGACAATTCATCCTTTGGAGTGAAAAGTAACTGTTTTTTTTAATGTTTTTACTCCTGCAAATACTTATTCTGGTACATCACTTTAAACAAAAGACTCCTCTCAGTAGGTGTAGTGTGATTGCTTATAATATTCTTAGAATTACACTGTGCACAGGCAGTGTGTGAGTAGAGCCTTTGTGTACATAACCTATAGGATAGATTGTATAGACAAATGATATCATACTACAAAAGCTGCAGAGAAGTACAAAAGCATGTAATGCTCAACTATGTATTTAATTGTAGTTTTACTAGCTACATATAAGAGTAATATTGTAGCTTAGGATACTAGTGAGTAAAACAAAAAAATCTCCATTAAGTCTTCTTTATATTTTTATGATTTCTGTCTCCTTCAATTTGGGGTGCTGTCATGAGATGGTGTGCTAAAGGACGCAGCCTGTAACATACAACTTTTCAAGACCTCATTGTGATGAATCCTTTCTATGTTCATAAGACATAAGACACTTTCTTCTGGATCATCAAAATTTACTCTAGGAGCAGAAAACAATATATATATTTGGTATAGAACTACAATCAGCTTTACTGGTGATACTACTAGATATCCTACCATGTTGATACCTCGTGACAAACTCAAGACAGCACAGTGTAAAAGCAAACAAATAAGAAAATAATTAGCAGCTCCAAGAAGCCTTTCCTCTGCATGAGTGGAAGCTTTCTGTGTTCTAGTTCACTTTAGAAGGAGATTTCTCCATGCACTGCTTCTGAGGGGTGGGAGAATGGTAAATAATGAAAAGTGCAGGTCATAAATGTAGAGCAAGCATAATCATTAAGTTAACTGAGCACAGACAAATGTGTGTCCTAAGCCAAGCCAAGTGTAGAATAACACACCTAGGCTGTACTCAAGAGATACTGGAATTTTTCTCTCAGGAAACCACTCTGAAAAAATACTTAGCTGAGCCATATTGATAGTGACTAAAAAATACTTACTGCAACACATGGTTCTAGAAATACAAATGGTATCTGAAACTTTTCTTTGTGCTATTCTTTGTGCATAGCATTCTTTTTGTCCTTTTGTTTCCCACCATACTTCAAATTAGATGACCATTTCAAAGCAATATATCCCACTCTATATTGTTTATTTTTTTATATTTGTAACTACTTTGTAAATCTGTACGAGTAGATCTGTAGATTTGAGTAGAACTATAGATCTAGTTTGCAGATCCTTAGGAATAGAAAGAAGAGAATGGTTCTGGAGGCATGCCTGTCTTTATTCTGCTTAGCAACACCAGAGTACAGAGGCCAAAATGGTTTTAGGCTGTGATAGAGAGCATTTCCTAGCAATGGGCAGAAGAGCAACTGTAGTGGTGGTTACATGCTCTGGTTACTTACACTGTGTTGATGAACCAGAAGAACATCTAATATTCGAGAAATGTATAAAAAGTAAAACAACAATCCTCTTTAAAATAAAAGTCTTAAAGGTTGTTTATTATTTTCTGAAACTAAAAAGACCAATTCCTCTCCCTGACTGCTTCTTGGTAAAATCAGACGCAAATTAGCCACCTCTTTCCTGTGCCCAGAAAATAAGTGAAAGTTCATTTCCACCTTTCTTTTTAATATTATGTAATGCAATGAATGTCCATATTAAAAGCACTTTGCTGCATCAGACGTTTGGTTTCTCTTTTTTTTTTTTTGTTTTCCTCCTTAAAAAATGAAGGGTACACAGAAAGAGATAGCTAAAGAATCCATGTGATGGAAGGAGATAATGACTTACCTCCTTTAGGTAGCAAACGCTATTGTTTCAGGTTCTACTGATGGTACTCAGCTTATTGTTGGATGTACTGAGAGCGTAATTACAGGAAGACACCTCCACCATCGCTATCATCATTGCATTTTGTCACCTTGAGAGTCAGACTGCAAAGAGAGAACATTATAGCACTTTTTCAAGCTGCACCTTTTAAAAACACTGCTTTTTTGAGAATGTAAAATCAGCTGCTGTTCACTACAGAGTCTGCAGGGGCAAATTCTTATAAATACCTTAAAATTCAGCATGTTATTTACTATGAATTATGCAAATCCTACTCCTCCTGTATTATGTGAAAAGAACGGTGATTCATATTAGTAATATTTGAATTAAATATTTCTGGTCCAAAGAAATTTCTGTACTTGACAGGGCAATTTAAACACTTCTTTGCTGTTCCTAATGCCCCACAATATCATCCATACTTGTGAGTTATTTCTAAATCAAAATCAGATACGATAAAAACATATTTTTCCCTCCCTTTCTTTTTAACTTTCCTTCTTCTCAAAATTTTGAAGTATAATAGCTTCCAAACATTAGCTTATAAATATTAGTTATATGTCATCACCTCTGAGATCACTCTTGTTTTTACTAGTGCCAAAACAATTTGGCTTGAGTTAGAGAAATGGTGAACAGTGGTCTGCACTGCAGCCAAACATCTAGCTACTGAATGATGTATCAAGGAGAGAGTTAATGGGAGATCCTGTGTTGAGAACTGCTCCTCACATCTTCATCTTTGTCGTCATAAGAGATTTTCTGTAGATGGGGATGTTTTAAGAGATTTTTTGTATTGGATAGTATTGGACCAACACCAATAGTGTTGCTAGGTAGGTTGTTGCTTTGATACAACCTCATTTTCTATATTCAGAATGAGAGGAATTTGACTGGGATGTGGAGAAAAAAAAAATGCAGTCTAAGTAAGTGATATTATGTTTTTCCCAACTCTTACATTAATTATATAAGCAAAAGGGCATGCTTCCAGAGTGAAAGGTGCATTTGGGGGATAGTAATGTTGATTCCAGAGAATTATTTCAAGGAAGAGAAAATGAGATAAATCTGGAAAAGATAAAGAATTGAAAAGGTAAACTGGAGTCTTTGAATAGAGCATAAATGCTGAATTTGAAGGACAGATAAGAAAGAAAGGAAGAAAAACACTTGACAGAGACAAAAGAGATACTAAAAGATGTTAGAAGCAGGGGGCTGACAAGAATTGTATGGAGGTGGATGTAAGATGGAAAGACACTGATGGTTTCAGCTGGAGGAAAAACACCTGTCTGAACACTGCAGTAGAACTGAACTGAACGGGTGTGCCAGCACCACTGCGCTTACTCCAGAGGCAAATAAGGGCAGATTTGGAGAGGGAAAGCTCTGGGGTTTTTTTGTTTATTTTTGTTTTTGTTTTTTAACACATCGGCATCCTTTATGCAAAATCTATCTGATACTGAAAAGAATCATGTTTCAACAGTTCCATAAAAGTTGGGGCCTACTGCTTCTGCAGAATTCATTGTGCCAGAGTAGAAATTATTTTTGCCATCTCAGCAAAGAAAGCAACCCAGAAAATATCAACAAGTTCTTAGGTTTTAAATTTGATCTTCTCCAGTTCACATGGACAGAGTTGCAGTGCTCATCTATCTATTAAAAACCAACCAACCAAACAAACAAACGAACAAAACTTTCACCTGAAGCAACTTGAATACCTGCATTCTAAGAAGTTGTCTGCCCAGGTTTATAACAAATGGATTGTCATTTTCATAGCAGAACAATTGAGGAGATTCTTCCCTTGTTGAAAAATAAATCCTCCCATTGGAAAACTGTGACTAATACATGATTTTCCTCACAAGGCTAGTCTAATTTAGAGAAGTGCTTTTCAGCATTGAAACACAAAGGATTTGGCTCTTGAGCTCTGTTAATAATCTGGATTCAATACAACAGATTTAATCTTTTCATTCTTTTTTCATGAATAGCTTCTTTGGCTAAAGTATAGATTATTCTCATGGTCCTAATTTCTGTTTTAATTGCATTGCTAAGAAAGAAAACGATTAGAGAATGTTGTGTGGTGAGCAGATTTGTTTGGATAATGTGGTTTTAACACCTCTTGTTCTGCCCAAAATACACAAGCTTCCTTAAAAGGATGTGATAGTGCATAGTTATATACTACATTCTGTAACACAGTAAATGTTCGGTGAGTTTCCATTCACTGATTAATGCTGGAAAGAAACATAAGCTGATAAAAAATCAAAGTAACATAAATATTCTAGTGGTAAGTGAAATATAGTTTTTAATATTTAAGTTACATTCAGCACTCTTTTTATTCCAGTCTAGGTCATGTCATAAAAAAATATTATTCTGATATCAAAATTCATGGACATTACAATAGTTTATATTTTAAATTGACAATAAGGTGAATACAGTGCTCATGAAAAGTGCTGGATTAGAGGTACTCTGAACTAAAGACTTCAGGTGTTCTTTTATCTAGACTGGCCTGCCAATAAGTTTACAGATATCTCAGAGAAATCACATTTAGAAATGAGAGAATAATTTAATTTCTTACAGAGTCCCTGGCTTGAACATAAGTATTAAAACCTGATGCCATTCTTGCAGTATGGTCAGTTGTCCATGAAAACATGACTTTTAAACTCTTCATAGCCATAAAGCAGGCATCATTTGATACATACAGTCACCTTTCCAAGTTTTTAATAAGGAAACAAATTCTTTGAAGTTAATCAGAGTAATGTAGGAGGTAAGTCTGAACTTATCTGACCTTATGCGATGTATTCAGATTCAACATAGGGGATTTACATTTGGCCAAAACCAAAACAGGGCTCACTCTGTATGTTATTGTCAATCTTAAAATGGTCTTGTAAGAAAAAGAATACTTGATTTTGGAAAAAAAAAATCCTTCTTTCAGCATTGTAGAAATTCAGCAATATTGTTGCTTAAATATTGTTAGGCCCACGGTGATATTGACTTTAAAGTATTGACTGTAGTAAGAGAGATGCTAAGAAAAATCTCCATCTGTATTTTTCTTTTCGTTTTCCCATTCTGACCTGCAAGTTTCCATAACGAAGCAGCCCCTCTAGGAAAGGCTGAGCGCATCTTGCCCCTTCTAGCACTTTTATGTCTCTTGATTTATCATAATACAGGAGGTCACATGAGAGGAATGGAGAAACGCTCCCCCTCTCAGATGACTGAGCAGATTAATTCTACAACAGTCCTGTATTCTAAAACAAAGGGGTTGAGATCAGGAAATAAATTAAGATTTCTCCTTCTCCTCCCTCTCTCTAAACCTAACGCCCAGTCAGCAACACAGCACTGGTATATAGCACACTGTGATTTGAACCTCCTTAAAATTTGTCAGGGGGAGTATTCAGATTTATGAGGTTTGACTTGCACCAGTTTGTTATTAGTTTGTGAGATCCTCAGTTTTCCTACAAAGAGCTTTAACAGGGTTTTACATAAAACAGGCTATATAAACAGTAATTTCTTAGGAACCAGAAGTCTGTATTTAGACAAAAGATTAAACAGATCTTCCAGATAGATGTGTGAACTGGTTACTTCATTAGTATCTTCCTCTTCTTCCTGAATGTTAAAATACATGAATTCAGTTACTTGCTATCAGGATTTGCACCAAAAAGTGCTGTTGGGATTGTGATCTCTAATCTGAATGTGTAAATTGGTGCCTTATTGTTTCCGTGGAGAAAATGTGTAACCGTAAAATAATCTTACTCTAATTCATAGTAAGGTACCTCTTTCAATCTGATCATTTTAAAAGATGTGAATAAGGAAGCCGTCTTTTGGTTACTGTCTTTCCTTTATTGAATCCCATCTTTCTCTTCTGATAGCAGAAACTATTCATGCACTATTCAGGCACTTCTTTCTGTGGCAGCTATAT
>JAUBNY010000185.1:4633376-4659141 GCA_032275445.1 Crypturellus soui
CGAAGGAAGAAAAAAAAATAATAAAAGCAAAACAAAAAAAATAAATAATAAAAAAACAGCGAAGGGGGAAGGAGAGAGGGAGGAGGAGAGGAGAGGAGGAGGAGGGGAGGGGAGGGGAGGGGAAGCGGAGCCGGAGCTCGGGAACAGAGAGCGCGCCCGGGAGCAGCAGCAGCAGCAGCCGCCGCCGCCGCAGGAAGGAGCAGGAGGAGAAGCGGGAGGAGGAGGAGAGGAGCGCGAAGCGGAGCCGCGCGGGGGAGAGGTGGCGCTGGCGGCCGCGGGCGGGCGCGGGGAGCCGGCCCCTCTAGATGCTGGATTTTCGGACTCTCGCTGACTCTCTCGCACTCCCCGACGCCGGACTGTGAGCGGCACCAGCGCCGGGCGGCAGCGGCCGGGGACTCCGGTCGCGGCTGCTGCTGCTGCTCCTGCTGCTGCTGCTGCTACTGAGCGGCTCGGATTAAATCGGCCGCCCCGGAGACGAGCGGGAGGAGGTGGCGGCGGCGGAGGGAAGCGGTGGCGGGCGGGCAGGCGGCGGCGGCGGCTGCTGCTGGGACCGGGGGAGCCAGCATGACCAGGTAACTGCCCCGCTCCTGACCCATTTTCGCTCCGCTGCGCCCGTGCCGGCTCTCGGGGGGCGCGGGAGGAGGGCGGCCCTGCACACAAGTGCCTCCCGCACACACACACACACACACACACACGCACACACACACTGCCCCTGCCCCGGGGCTCCCCGGCACCGGCCCCCAGCCCGCTGCGCTCCGCTGCGCCCCGCTCCGCCCCGCGAGGCCCGTGCGGGGAACCGGAGAGTTGTGCGGGCGGACGGGGGATGAGGCAGGAGCGGGCTAAGTGATTGATCAGAGGCGACGTTTCCACCGAATTGCCACGGTACCCGGCCAGGGGTGAGGGGCGGAGGAAGAGGTTACGTGATTTGCGCCTCGGAAAGAGGGACCGCTTGCTCCGACCGCGGGATTGCTCCTATTAACGGCGTTGGGTTTCCTTATTTATTTATTTATTTATTTAATTTATTTATTTTTCTTTTCCTTTTCTTTGAGCTCGGTGGTGAGAGGCAGCGGGGAAGCGGCGAGCACCCGAGGCGGCGCGCGGCCGTTGGCGGGGGGCGCGCGGCGGTCGGGGACCGTTGGGAGCCGTTGGGGGCTCCCGCCTTCGCCGGACGGCGGGAAGGGTCGCGGAGGCGCCTGCAGCTCCCTGGACCAGGCTCTTAATTCACTTGTTTACTCTTTCCAAACCACTGGGAAGAAGGCACGTCGCGCCGCTGGAAAACTCAGTTTTCCTAGAGGCAGCGAAGGAGCTTTCAAATTTGTTGAGCAAACTTAGCAGCTCCCTCTGTAAGGTCTTGCGCCTGGGAATGGGGGCTTTTCACTCCTCCAGCCAAGCTCTTGCCGTGTTACAAATAAAACATCTGTTTTCCCAAATTCCCTTTTTTTTTTTTTTTTTTTTTTTTACATGTTTCCTCCTTCCTCTCTTGCTCACAACTTGTATTATATCCTTTTTAATCTGTTACCGCTTTCTCTTGTAAACGGAATTTGAATGCGTGGTCATCCTTGCTACTTCATTAGCCTGCTGCCATGTGTATTTTATTCTTTTGCATGGCCTTTTTACACTTACTGTCTCACAAAGAGCTATGTTAGTTCCTTTACAAAACTTAACATATATATTTTTTGACTTCTGACATACCAAAAGGGTTGCTTGATTTACACAGAATAGTTTTTTATATTTGTTTTCCTTTGCTGTCTGAGACAGTGCAGTATTTCATGGAAGTCTGTAGATAGTGATTCTTTGTAGTTTCCTATTTGCAAGAGATGAAAATTTTTTATTAACCCTGTTTCCTCATAAGCTTAGAATTTGTATAGGAAGTTGTGATGATCTTGTTAGCCTTTCAGGAATTGCTTCCAACCCACATTTTGTTCAGAGACAAACAACTCCTGTAGTATCAGGACTTTTATTATAAATTTTGATGCAGAGAAGGATAAATGAATGTGCTCAGTGTTTTTCATTTCTCTGGAGTGTGAGAGTGGTTACAACATTCTAACGGTTAATACTTTTGCCTCTTGATGAAGAAGTATAGTAAATGACATCATTTTCTCCTGGGTTGGGAGCAAACAAAGCTCTTACATTTCTTGGTATTGAGCATAACAACTCTGAAGGAAAATAAGATTGCTCTCTCCCTGAAATACAATCATGTGCACTTGCATCCTACTTTAGATGGCAGTTTTTTGATGGTTTCTTTTAATTCACTCTCATGAGTGAATTTAATTCACTCTATTATCTCTTTCTTTATGTGTGAAATTGGCAAACTGGTCAGTTTAATAAATTCAGCTGTCAAATTTTGCCCATTGAAAATTACTAAAAGCTGTAAATGTACTGGCATGGGATTTTCAAGAAACTGAGTGGTGTAGCTTTTACATAGAAAGAAAGAAGGATTTAATGCAAGACTTTTTACAGGAGTAGCTTTCCAATCTTAGTTTTGTCACTTGTGGTAATATGGTGGAGTATATTTAGATTTCTCTCAATGCAGAAATGATGTATAACTTTTCTATATCCACGCTAAGCACTGAGAGCTTTGCCTAAGTAGAACACTTCTACTCTAAGAAGGCACTAAGAAATTCATTATGGTTTGTGTGTGCTATGGCAGCCTGTCAGGAGTAGTGTGTGGAAAGGAAAAACATATCTTCGTATTTCTAGATTTCAGGAGTCATAATTTAGAATCTGTTCTTAGTTTCATCAATCTTGTTACTTGATAAATGAGAGCTAAACAATAGTATTAAGTGAGCATTCTGCTGTGAGTATTGCATAACTCATAAACCCGTATTGCCAGTCAACTGCATGGGAGATGTTAATTTGGTGTTTAATGTTATGAGGAGGTTTGCAAAAAAGCTGGGATTCTATAAAAATGAAATATTTAGTATTTTAAATCAAGACAGTGATGCTGCTTTCATTTTCTAAGGTTGTCCTTCATTTCTACATTTGCATAATGCAGGGACCAAAACTACACAACCTAAAGAGAAGGGATCCCCCTTCATCTGCTGCTACGTGTGCTAAGCCACTAGGGGCCTGTATAAACTGCTCTCATACAGCAAATACCAGTACATAGCATATG
Source organism: Crypturellus soui (assembly GCA_032275445.1). Classification (NCBI taxonomy): domain Eukaryota; kingdom Metazoa; phylum Chordata; class Aves; order Tinamiformes; family Tinamidae; genus Crypturellus; species Crypturellus soui. The sequence continues at coordinate 4,636,492 of JAUBNY010000185.1, forward strand.
CTAACTCTTTCACCAGAAAGACATTTTTTTACACAGATGCCTAACATCAAAAGCACAGTTGCCATTCATTTATTCATTACTGATAAATGAGGCTGCTACTACTCAGGCAATGCACACACTCTGCGTATTATCTTTGGGATTTTTAGCCTGCTTCATTCATTCCCCTGTCCTATATAGCATCCAGTGTAGTTCTCCGTTCCTCCGTGCTGTCCTGACTGCTGCGGTGCTTGGGAAAAGATGTCGACTTGGGAGGTGAAAATTTGGGGCAAAGTCGGATTTTAGTGATTCTCTGCACTTCATATTTTCTGTAAGCTGAGAAAATCAGATTTGTTGCCTATATGTATCTTCTATTAGATTAGTAATGGTACTGTTCAATGCAAGTGTAGGGTTAAAAGATAAACTAAACAGGATTACTCTAAGGCAGGAGCAGACATAGATTGATGGTGTATTTAAACTAGCTTTGTGTTATGTAAGTTTAGAAGAATAGAGATTGCAAGAATTGGGCTGGGGTGTAACCAGCATTTATGGGACCTGGACTGAAGATGCACTATACATTTTTAAGTGTCAGTTTCACAAATTTAAAATTGAACAACCGTGGCATTCTTGATAGGCATTAAGCAATAAGGTCAAGTATACTTACTCTGTTCCATTGTTGATTTTCAGTTTTTCAAACTGACAAGGCAGACAATTTGTAAAAGAGCACAGCTGAAATATTTGCATATTGGATTTCCTTCAAAATGAACTTTCTGTACCAAGCTCTTCAAAAATTCTGATTTAAAAGAACTTTTAAGTTAAATCACTGTAAGGTCATACAATGAAAATGCCTCTTCACTATGTTAGGTTAATTTTTAATAGCATGTATTTTAAAAAGCTGAGTTTTGTATATCATGTGATATAAACCAGTTACTGTGAGAGGCTTTTTGTCTCATAATTGACTACAGTTGTGTAGATATTGATCAAGTATTATTTTCTGTGTGCTCTCGTGTAAAATAATGATGGCATGTAAGTCCACTTGTAAGACCTTCTGAAATCACAGATATCTTCTCAAGATGAAGTTTTATTGAGTGTTGATAAATTAAGGAGTTATGTCAGAAAGGCAGAAAATAGGCACTTTATTCAGGTATCGTTAGGAGTGACGCAGTACGGATCCATGGTATTTCACTCTTTTATAACATATTTGTCTTAATCTTCTATTTTTAAACTGTTAAGGCCAAGGTACAGATACTGACGATGTAGATTCAGCATTCAAGAGATGGATAATACTGTTGGTATTTTACCAGGAACCTACAATGTAATTCTATCTAAAAGCATGTGACATAGAACGGTCAACATACAAGATTTTTATGAAAACTCTGATTCTAACGTACTCTGTGAATTGTTTGTTTTACTTGTATAATCCTTATTGCCTTTGGAGAAGGCCTTAAATGAATCTACTTAACGAATGTTCACTGGCAGCTTGGCAGCCTGAAGTAAGAATCACTGTTTAAAAATATTCCTTCATATGATTTATCAATGATTTACCAGGTAAGAGTAAGGAGGAAGAGCTATCTGTCCTGGTGATCTACTACACTGAAAGCCCCTATGCAACTATCTACTGAAGAAATCTGATGATACAGGAAAGGACTGCTCAAGTGTGCTTTGCGTGTAAATTCCGTTCCAACAAGCCTCACTTGCTTAAGCCGCTGTGTGTTCATAGAACCATATGTCTATTACTGCACAGTTTTAGCTTATAATTTCATAATCCTAGGTGGTTTTTGGTTGGTAATTGATAATATTTATTAAAGCATTGCATTTTCATATCATAATAGGGGAAACTGCTAAAATGCATATAAAATTGATAAAAAATAATAAATACGGTTTGCTTGTAAATAAGTTCAATTATTTACATTATTATGTATTGCTTTTTAAAAGATGGTTCTTAAATCTGAAATCATATTTTACATTCTTGAGTAACCTTTTAAAGATGCTTTCTAAAAGACCAGGTTCCTTCTGGACTGTTCTTTAGTAGACTCAACTATTTGTCGTAAATGCTCTGCTTATCAGCTTATTTTTAACTATATCGTAGTAGGTATATATTTGTAATAGTTTGTACATTCCTGAGATCAAAAGACTCTGCAAGCTTAAGTGTCTCATGCTTGCATGCCGTGACATCTTTCTTCATATACTTAGTAGCAAGAGTAACAGGGAATAAATGGTGATGGCTTTTGCAGTAGACTTAAAAAACAGGTAGAAATTTTGCAGAAATCAACTCTGTGGTTGGGTCTTTCTGACCCAGAGATGCTAGGTGTTCTTTTAAATACAGGCTATGGAAAGAAATTTCCTTCCTATTAGCTTACTGAAAATGATAGAAGTTCAGACACCTTGGTTTATTATATTGGAGGGCATGCCGTATTATGTTGATTGTGCTATGCTTCTGTAGTGCTAAGGAAATTTACTTAGGATTTCCGGAAGACTTCAAATTATTGGAGTTGCTCCACTGGTGTACAAATTAATTTGTAGTTTGCAAACAATCAAAATGGATGTCCTAGTTAGTGACAGCCAAATTGCTCACACCGTAGTCAGATAATGCATACTTTTTCCATAAGCAGTATGTCAAGTGCGGGATATGGAATAAAGCAAGCGATGATAAACTTCATTTACAGCTTTTAATTCTTTGGAAATGAGAGATCTAAGTCAGAGATCTGTGAGTGGTATTTAAAATCTGTCTTTTAGACGACAGAATCAGCTAATACTCCTGATGGATATGATCAGTGCCAAACTGACTGAAACAAATGCGACAGGTCCCAAATTTACAAACAAGGTATGCTTTCCATTTGCAGGTTTACCCCAACCCGTGCTGATTTCAGTGCCTCAACTTGGGTTGTTGACTGGCTTTATGCAAAACCTCGATTTGTATTGTGGCTCGTTGTTAGCCAGTGCACCGAGAGGGAATTTGCAGACATTCTGGTAACAATGTCATAGGTTTTCTGACTTTCAGAAAATAGCTGTTTTCTGAGTTCGAACTCAGTATCTCCTCTTGATTTGGAATGCTGCTTAAATTAAAAAAACAGTTTTTTTGAACCATCCATAGGCTGTGTTCTTTTATAAAACTTTTCAGAGAAAACTGAGATGTGTGCATGAGGAATCAAGAGATTGCCATTTCTGCTTTTTTGAATTATTTTCTTTTGTGAGGGGATGGAATGTCTGTGTTTGGAATGAAGAAATAACATTTGTGAATGCTTTGGTAGAAGTGAAGAACATTTTATTTATCAAGGTTAAGTAAAAATGGTTTTTTTTTTTTAATCAGATCACAAATTCACAAAAGTGTTGTCATATTCCATGCACTGTATCTTTCTTCTCTCTGCTACAAGAGGAGATATGAGAGATGTATGTCATTATTTTTAGCATATATAGATATATGTATAGAGAGACATGACTATTTTAGCTCTGTTCACCTGCATAATTAAACTTCAGTAAAATATTCTTGCCGTTCTTTTATTTTTCTTTTTTAAAGAAAGGTATTCTCTCCCCCTCTGGTAATTGCAGTTAGGAGGGGATGTCTTTTATAAAGGCAGTTTAAAATTCTAGGACAAATGATATTTCCTTCCTAGGTTTTTAGCGTTACGCATACTAAGTGTATCGCTTCTTTACCCTTTCTTATAAAGCCTCCGTACAGGTATACTGTATATTAATGCTTGCATGTATTCATCTATTTTTAATTAATAAGAAATTTTGAATTAAAGGCAAATATTAATCTTTGCTAGATTAATATTTTGTCTATATGTAGGTAAAAGTTATTAATTTGGTGGGAAATGCAATGAAACTCTTCTGAAGCACTGATCAGATAATAGCGCAGGAAGTTTTATTTATTTATTTATTTATGTTTGGGATGATGGTGTACCTTAGAAAGCTGCTTAACTGCTGCCTAGTGCAGCTGTCCTTCTCTGAAAGATTAGGTTTCAGAAGCAATGATGGATGTTGAATGCCTGTAGCCAGTTGTGGGGTTTGCTCTGAGGTCAATGGTACTGATGGAGGGTAGGAATTTACAGTCTTCTGTCTCTATGCCAACTTAACCAGTAGTGTTTCTCAGGAAAAAATTAGATACACTCACTGCTGAGCTAATATTGCAATGCACTTCAGAGAACTATTCCTTGGAGTGAGGAGGAATGTGTCTATTTGTGGATAATGAAGACATTTTTGGTCTTGAGAATTCTGTCTTTTCTTATAGACAAATTTATTGAAATATCTGTGAAAAAATAAATATTGTGACTTCATTTAGATCTTATTACATTCATTAGGATAACTGTGAATGCATTTACGCTGTTGACTTGTTAGTTCCATTGTTCCAAGTGTGCTTCAACAGTTTTTAGTAATAGCTTATCCAGCATAAGCATACTTCAATTCATATACACATAGTTGTTTTTCCAAGAGAAAAAAAAAAAAGTTAATATTTTTCTGCAAATATAACCAACCAGGATCAGTGATGAAAGCATGGATATAGTATATAGCTTTATCTCGTTCACTTTGTTTATCTATCTCATGTACTGCAGAAAAAGACAGATAGTTTCTGTAGCTCTGACCTGCACTTTTAGAAGTAGATGTATTAGTAAAATCAGAGTTTCAGTTTTACCTATGAACTGTATACATTCTTTTTCCTTTTAAGTTTGTTCCTAAGTTAAAGGAATTTGTTTAAGTAAAAAAATAAAAAATAAAAAATAAAAAATAATAATGGGTACACAATGAAAAGAAACATACTTGTAAAGTCAGGCCTGCAAACATTTTCTGTGTTAATACCTTAATAGTATAGGTGGAAATGCTCATCAGACATTACAAGAGCTGTTCTCATAGACCCAACATTCAGTAGTTGGTGAAAAAGATTTCCTTTGACAGCAACATTGTTTTGATCAGGCCTTTGCTGCATTTATGTTGTTACTTAAATGACAGTAGTTTTTACTTCAGGTAATCTTAGCAGTGCATAAATTGAAAAGTAGAAAAGAAGCATAATAAAACATCTGATGAATCTCTTTATAGTGTCTTATAAGGTGGGAAATCAGATGCATTTTCATAAAAAGAAATAGAGAAATACGTATCCATCAGGAATTACTTTAGATGAGTTATGCTTTAAGAAAGTGTAATTTTGTCAGATGCCTATGTATTCTCCTAATTGGCAGTGGGCCATCATATTTATCTGGAAAACTGTCATTGGTTAGATAATACTCACTATTTACTACTTCATTTTATTAGAAATAACAGATGGCTTCTCTGACTAGGTTTTTCATTTTTTAAACTATTTTGTGAAGAATGGAATTTCTCAAGTTATCATTAAGTGCATCAGTGATCTATTTTTGATTAACAGAATTTTCCAAATAAAAAAATCATGTTGTTAACCTTGTTTGATGATTTGGAAAATTATCTTGCTTGAAGTGAGAAACCTTGAATTTTTCTATCATACATAGCATATGAAAGTGCAACCTGAGTTTAAAGAAATATTTGTCCTGATTGATATTCATGATGTGAATAGTTTTTCTATTAAAGTGGATATTTAGAGTACACTTTTCTTGTCACTATATCAAATCTGTAAAATTTAAATTTGTTTCCGATTTAACATTCTCAAAAGCTGCCTTCAATGGTCACATGACATTTCAGAGTACTGACTAGATGGAAATTTGAAATATGTCAAGGGCAGTAGATAATCATTGTACCTTCTACAGGTAACAGGTAGTTATCTCTGTAGGCATCCTGATGTTCCCTGGGCTTAACTGTGCATGATTATAGTGTTTCTGGAAAACACAGGGTGTCAAGACTAAGACATACTAGAATTTCAGTTAGTTTAGGAATTACTTGGAATTTTAGGCTAAATGGAATACATACTGTATACATGTAAAAAGGAAATGCTCATTCACCTGTGGAAAATATATGTATCTTTCTAGCTAGGTAATGTAATACATAAAAGGAGTAGGATCTGACTGATGTATTCCCAGGAATGATTTATTAATCTAGTGCACAAGGGTAATCTTATTCCAAAGATATTGTAAAAATGGACTGGACTTCTTAAGGATGAGAATTTCTCTGTGGCAGTTTTATTTTTTAATCTCAGCCTGTTTTTCTCCTCTTTTTGGTGGGAACTACATAACCTGTGAAAGATGTGGCGACCCTGAAGATGTATTATTTCATTTTTGTGGTTTTTGGCAATAGTCTAGATTAGATAGGAATTTCATTTCAAATAAAATAATTAAAGCATTTGTGAATTATGTGTAAAGGATAGGTGTGATGGGAGTCTTTGTGCTATGGTAATGACCGATGCTAGAAATGTTTATGCAACAGTGAGTGCTTTAGTGATATGTGATTAATAATTCTTAAGTTCTTTTACTGGTAGTCATGTGCATTTTCATCTCATTGTGATTGTTCTAAGGAGATTAAGAGCTTGTTCTTTTGATGACTATCGGGGCGAAATCCATATTGTAGATACCGCTCAAAAAAGTAAGTGGAGAGATTTTCAATACTGTACCTTTGGGCCTCATCACTCAGATAATTACATTAGTATCTTTTTCATATTTTAATATGAACTGCAAGAATGTTTGAGGAAGAAACCAGAATTCACCTACTTGGAAGAGTACAGAGTACAATTTTACGTCCTCAGAAGTTTCACACTAAAGCAAAAATGCCATAGGCTCAGCACCAATCTGGCTTTAGTCTGGGGGCATTTCTTCCCTTGTTCTTCTTCCTTGAAGTTATTCTCCATCTGGTTTGTCACTTATGAGAATGTTTCAGCCAGTGATCCTTTCTCTATGAAATATGGGGGTTCATAAATCAAGAGGAGCTCTTGATGAAGTGACACGATTGTGTGTTCCTGAAGCAAAACAGATAGTTAATTCATTCCAGCTGTTCCATACTGTAAATCACTGGATTGAGTGAGTCTTTTGGTGTCCTTCAAAGGTGACTGTATAATAGATTTTGTTGCTCATTGTTAGATCATATCTAATGTTCAGAGGATCTCAGAGAGTTCTTGCATCCATGTTTCTTACACCTTTACTCTTTTGTGTGGTTTTTCTTTCTTGCATGGATCTCTACTTTCACTAAGTACGACTATAGGCAGGAGTTCCTGTGTACCATTTCAAGTCAAGTAGTCTTTCAATTGTTTTCCCTTCATTAGAGTGCTTCAGAATTCTTGTAGGCTTTGTATACTTGCCGTCTTTGCAGAGGTAACTGAATAACTCCAGGCTATCTATTAGGTCAGAGTTTTCCAAAGCTTTTTTTGTATCTTTGCTAAGATACAATGTTGCCTTTGCATTCTCTGTGAAACCTTTGCTTTCTCGAACTGTTCCTCATTTTGCACAACAGGGTGCTCTCCACATTAAAAGAAGGAACACAGTAAGAGAAGCAGACCTACTAGACATAACAGTTTCTCCTGGCAGTTTCTCCTGTGTTACACTTAATAAATACAAAAACTCAGTCATGAATCTGTCCAGTGCCATTTTGATATTTGTGTGCGTAGATGCACAGAGTATAGATCTGAATCTGCCTCTGTGCTGTCTCACTTCTGCTCGAATACGCCTTCCATTTAGGTGTTTGTATTATTCAGATGAATTCAATTTCTTTAATCATTTTTCTATCAGAGAGAGTGAGGTATGTTGAGACATGGTTCTGATTACTTTTTCTCACAGATGGCCTACTCTGTATAAAAGTTGCAAGTTCATATTTCATTAACTTTTGGAGTATAGGTTCCCAAGCTTTCAAGACACCTTAAATGACAGTTTCTCCAACTAAAATCAGTACTGTGCACTTTTTGAGAGAATACAAAATAGCTGAATTTATTTGCTGAAACATTAAAAGTAATTAATAGACTTCTTTCGTCAGACAGTATGCTTCGTAATATGCTGTATTACTTCTCTGTATTTAAACTGGGAATTTTAAGGCAGAAATAACCATTTTTTCACTAATATGCTTATTTTTCTACATACTGAATTTCCAAGATGTTACCAAGATTTCCAAGATGTTCTTTTTTTATATTAGTCATTTTTTCCTCAGTGTAGGACAAAAAACTGCCCTTAGTCAGGTAAATCTGGACCATCAGGAGCTGTACCACATTTTTGGTGTTGGCTGGAGCTACATGGAATTAATAATCCAGATAAGGTCATCAGTCTGAATTCTAAGCATGAATTCAAACTGGTACCTGCTGAGAGAAGGTAGAAGAGTATTGTTTTCCTTTGGAGATGAAGTTGTAGAAGTTGAAAATTCATTATGAGCACAAGGAACCATGCATTCTTGACATAGATGTTGATTGTAAATTTAGTTGACTCTCCCTAAAGAGTTTGAGATAGGAGGGAAGTTAGGTAGTTTGAATCCTTGAAGAGGTTTCTTTCAGATTTAGACATTTGGCTATTTGAGCATTTCTTTCAGTACCTGGAGTTTTCAGAGCATTGTTCATATATAAAATAAGAAATAGGTATCTCTCAGACCTACCCTTTTACTTCAAAATGTGCACAGAGATGCATCAATATTTTGCATGCATTCTATTTGGAAACAGCTTTCTGACTTCAAAATAGCTATGAGGAAAAATACACTCATTTTTCCCCTCTGTGATTTTAATCTATATTTTCTTACAATGACGTTTTTCTCTCTCTCATTTTTCTTTTCATTTTTCTTTTTTTTTTCCTTTTTTTTCTTAACTGTTTGTAAATGAAGAGAAGGAAAGGAGTTCCACCTGAAATGTTTTTCTTACAAAGTTCCTTTCAAGGAACTAGAGCGTTTATTAGGAAGACTTGAGATTTCCTGTGGAGTACTGTGAAAACTCATCATTTTTCTTTCAAATTTTGATTGTAAAAACAACATGCAGTTTTTTAGACTTTTTAACCGACATTTTGGGTTAAGTTTATTCTTTGGAAGTCTTGTGCCTTCCTTTTAAATTTATTTAAGCTATAGATTTCCTAGCTACTTTATTAGCTGTTAGGAACACCTACTTTTAACAGTTGAAGCTAAAAGGAGGCTTACTGTGTGATTAGCAATTGCTGATCAAATACCTGATAATGGACTGAGTATCAGTGGAGAGAGCTGGTGTTCAACATCTGAGATGATAATCAGAAATCAGTTCCTATTCTAAAGCAGATAGAATCTTAAATTTTAGGTGTAATTAATATATAATCAAGGAATACATGGGTTTACAGTCTGTGTTTGGATTTCTAGCTACAAGACTGGATTCTTGTTATTCTTGCATATACCTTCGCATTATTAGTTAGTAATTAAATTATCAAAAATAGTTTCAGATCTACTTTTATAAAGATATGAAGAAGTAGTACATTTGTACATCTCAAATTCACTATTGAGACAGAATTATGGAGTGTGCAGATTGATAAAAACTCGTCCTGTTGTACCTTGTGAAAATCCACTTAGTGCTTGCTCTGCTGTACATGAGTTTCACTTGTGGGAATGTTCTGTGGTTTTCAGTCTAGAATTTAGTGTCACTGTGTTAACGTTAAAAAAAAAAAGCTCCAATTGTAAAATAATATAGTTAAAATCATGCAACTAGATCCACTGAAATTGCTTTAAAAGTACTGAAACTTCATAGCTGCTATTAATGTTAAACAAAAGTCAGAAAGGAATAATATACGGCTTTTGTAAGCATTAGGAAAATATATATTTTTTGTTGTGGATTAGTGAAGGACTCTTTTTAAATGAGCTTCATTCATTACTTAAGGAAGTGCAAGCACTCCTTGGTAACACGAACCGTGTGCTGCGTGTGGCTCATTTTTTCAAACAAATACACCCTCGGTACTGAATGGATCCAATTAGAGATCAGGTTATCAGGAACTGATTCTTTGTCCTGCCATAGGATATAGTAAAAGTGCATAGTAAAATATGCTTGAAGACATAAGCAAGGTCAGAAAGGGTAAAGTAAAAATACTTCTTGTAAGACTGAGTAGAGAATTTAGGCTCATGCTTACCTATAAACATACAGGATTACTTTAACACTGGACTATCATTGCTGAAATCCATAGGACTCTATGTAGGTTTAGAAGCAAGCATGTGCTGTGCTTGGAAAAAAAGACATGCTTAAATGATTTTTGATCTGGACACCTACCTGTGTAGAAAGAAGTAAGAAGAAATGAATTTCTGCTTTACACCTTACCTTCTCCGTTTCATTCAGGATATTAAATGAATACATATCTGACTTATTTAAGAAATGGAATAGTGTGCTACTTTTGCATGATTTATGGAAAGAATGGGAGAACTGTATTACCAGCTTGTATTTACTTTTGTTTTCAGTTGTATGTAGAGCAAGCCAACATAAGCAATGTGAAATAGGCAGAGATTGTTTACTTCCATCTATTTACTAGGAAAATTAATAATAAATAAACCATAACAAGACAGCATAGCCATGTGAATTCATGAACATACTTTCTTTTAAACTCACATGATACAGCAGCACTATCATCACTTTCAGAATGAGGTAAGATAGCCATGACTCATGGCTGAAATGCTTATCCCAGTAAAGCAGAGAGATTTAACTCCCATAACTAATATTTCATTGAAGATTTGTTTTGGTTTCAATCCAAATATCAAAATGTGCAAAGATTCACAGGATTTTTGTCTCATATATCGTTACTGAGATGAGTAAAACAAAATACAAAAGTATGTTAAAGGTGAAGTTGTTAAACACTAATGAAGGGAAACTGAAAGAAAGTGATCTCTTTACTAGTAGGGATTGTTTCTGTGGTGGAATTGCAAGACAGAAATTATACATGCTATACAGAGGATGCTTCTTAAACAACCAGTTCCTAATGTAGCAACTAGAGAAGTAGCAAAAATAAATCATACATTGCAAGAAAGTAATTTTTTTAATAGATCCTATCTTGTGTTGCAATTTTTAGATGGTCTACAATTCTTCAATTATGCCTTGTAGGTATTCAGAATTTTCTGCTGAATTATGTTGAACAGTTGAACTGAAAACGGATAAATTATTCAAATAAAATGTTTCTGCAACTTCTGTTTACCTTTCAAAATCACTTCGCAAACACCGAAAAAAGTGAGTCTGGCTGATGTTTGGTGCAACTCTGTGAAATAAAACGTACTAAGTAGTTGATGCTTATGTTATGATCTATAAATCTTTTATTCTTATGATAATAATACTCTTCTATTTTTTCTTTTTTTAAAATGAATGACTTTTTTACATTCTCATCAGGTTGATGTTTTGAAGACTGAAATACTTCAGATGTTAGGAAAAGATGTAAGAGTATGAAGATTTGGAATATTTTTAGGTAGTTTTAAAAGTAATTTTAAATCCATGATACTAGCAGCTGGTTTTGCTGAGATTGTAAGACCCAAATGTAGCATAGGTTTGCTTTGCTTTTGAGGTAGAATTTGATATGAGAGCATGAATTAGTTGGAGTTATTCTGATTGGTATTGCCACTTTAAGGCATTACTTTAAGGCATTCTTCCATCTTTTGCATAGTTCTGTTAAATTCAGTGCACACGAGTTATCAGCAAAGGAGTATTCTAAAACAAAGAAGATAACTTCCTGCAAATGTGGTAAAACAACAACAACCACAACAGATAAGGTGATATGAATCTTGCAAGTCATATGAAGACAGAGCTAGTAGAAGCTTGCTTGGAATTTTAATACTGAATCACAGATTTTTGTTACTGTATGGGAAGTGTCTTGATGTTGATGCCTTATTTTACAGAGCAGAAAATCTGTTGCAAATAGAATCTGCTACTTGTTTTTTTTTTGGTGTTTCTTTTCGGGGGGGACGGTGCATGGGGAAGCAGTAAGAGTTCTTACAGATAGTCCTTATCAATATTTTCTACCACTAGTATAATGGAAGTCACTGTTTTAATTTAATTTCTTTGTGGGCAGTAGAAATAGACGTGACTAGAAGGTCATGATACAAGCTTGGAAGCAGATACTGAACTAGAAACCCAATTCATACTGGATGTTACTCATAATTTAGCTTAGAAAGTAAAATAGAAACAAAAATCTAAACTAGAACCTGGAGGTCCGTTTTTCTTTTCTGAGCAATAATTTAAATAAGTGTAAGCAAATGCAATAAAAGCATTATATTTCAATCTATATAATCTATTTGTAGTCTTCTAATTCATCCAAAAACTTAATGAAGAACATCTTTTTAGTAAAATAATCATATGTGGGAAGCAAAGCATTGTTTAATTTTCTGTTCTATACCCCTTTTTGACCATTGAACTATTCATCATGATATTTCCAAAAATATTTTTGCTGCTATTTGCGACCAGTTTGCTTTCCACTTTGTACGGAAGTGCTTGCTTTACTAGTAATTTTCTGTGTTGATTGTTATTTGTGTAAAAGACTTGATAGCTTCAGTTGCCACTGGCCTTCTGTTTGACATCCTTTTTGTTGTTCTGCTTTTATGACTATAAAAATATGCTGTTTCCTGCAGTCAGATTTTGGCAGGGGCTAGAAGGATTTTTCTCAAAGCAGTTCTGTGTTCAGGTAAATTAAAGTCAGTCTAGGAGCTTTGGGGATTACTGGATCAATGCACATCATTTTACATAACATTTTCATTGCTGGGCATTGAAATATATTTAGGAGTTGTCTTATAAGATACCAGCAGGACTTTGTTAAGTATATGTGTGTTTGTTTGTTTTTTAATTTTTATTCCCTAACTGCTGTTTGTATTCAGTGCACATTATAGCTCTCTGAAGACTGAAAATGCTTTTCATTATTGCCTTTTATCTGTCATGCTGTTTGAATGATTTTACTGGACACTGGTAAAGCAGGAAATGGATACAAGTAAATTACAACTTTTATCTATTTCTGACTGTCAAAAAAACACTAAAGGAAAAATAGAATATGGCTTCTATAAAACATTGTTATTTAGAAAGCAATTTTTGCCAAATTAGTATATGTAAATTGTTTTTTTTTCTGTATAACTTTCTCTGTAGGATTGAAATGTTTACAATTGCAGTCGCAGTTGACTCATAAAAATAATGTAGAATTGAGCCACATAGATTTGTATTTTTAAATTGATAAATATTTTTCCCTAGGAAGCAAAAAAACATTATGATTACTATAAACAAATGAGTTTCTTTTTCTTTTTTTTTTTTTTCCCCTGGTTAGTCCTGCAGTCTTATATATGTGTACGTGTATACACACACACACCCCGCCCTCACACACACACCGTGCATGCAAAACAGACACAAATCAAAACTGATTTGGAAGAGTGCTTGCTTTAGATTTTGGTGATATGAAATCTTGATCTTTCTGACCACCAATCAGTTTTGATGTCTGGAGATTTGTTGAGTTTTCTAATCAGTTAAAGTTATGAAACATTGATTTTTTTTTCAAGTTTTTCTCCTTTGCATCCATGTGTAGATTCACAAGGTTAGATCGTGCTGCCTTGGCTAAAGATTGTTCTACTTATGTAGCCATTAGGTAATGAGAGATGCTTTTTATTTTGTGTCTTCTCCTGTATTCTGGTCTTGCCATGGTTGAGAGCTGCACTGTAGCCTGCTAGGTTTTTCCAATTTTGTGCTTTAAGTATGTGCATTTTCAGTGATTATTGTGGGGCCATGTTGCAAGGACAGGGAGATAGCTATTCAGCCATTTATATCTGGCACCACAGTTTGTTCACAGAGTGAGAATTTGCTAGGTACTGACTTCAGGTAGTTCTGTGCATCAGAATGAATTTGGCCCTTCCTGGAATGTGCTCTGAAATTTCATCTACATTTTATTTGGGAGCCCTTGTTGAGGCACACAGGAAAATTGCTTTATTCCTCAGTGCCAAACATTTAGAGAAACTGCCTGATTCTTAGGTCTAGTCTGCACAGAGTGTTTGTAATGTTTTGTACGATGTTGTATGAGAGAAGGGATGACAGTGGAAGCATTTTGTTATAGCCTGTTGTGTACATGCAGGCTTAATGGTGTTGTTCCACACACTTGGATAGATTTCACTTCCTGCAGAGATACAGTATCTAGATCTGGATGGTGTAAGCAATACAATTTTTGGGTGCAGACAGGTAAAACAAATTTAAGGCATTGTGTCTGGTACCTTAAGGTAAAAATCCTAACAATTGTTTCCCACAGCAAGAGTCTATTAGGACTTAGTCTCAAATTTTCTTAATAGGGCTCAGATAAAAAAATTAGCTTGGAGGAAGTCTCCCGGGAATGCACACAGATTTCTATAACTGAAAACAGTGGTCCAATATTGCTGAAATTAATAATCATTACTGACTGTGACTCTTGAATTTCATTTGCTGCTTAGTTGGACTGAACAATTTTGATGCTTAAATTAATTGTTTGAAGTTATAGAAGTTAGAATTCAGAATGAAGTACTGATAGTTTCAAACAGAAATGGTCCCTGAATGTTGTAGCACTTCAGATTTCTTAAATTTCTTAGAGAAGATTTTACTGTCTCTGAATTACATCATCCTTTGGATATAAATTTGGCAGATTTGTGTCTGTGTTTGTTATCTTTCTTTCTCTTTCTGTCTTTTCATATAGATCTTTAATGAATACTGTGGCAATTTGTTCTTGAATGTTTCCATCACAAATATTCAATCTTTGTGTCTCTCTTTGTTTAGTTGTAAAGAAGATTTGTCTCAAGTGATACCGCTCTGTATTTATATCAAACTGAGCTATAAGTTTCCTTGGATTTTACCCTGTAATCACACAAATATTTGAAATACTTCTAGAATAAGCTACCCAGGAATAGGTTGTAGTTTTACCATTTTTTCTTTCTTATTCTGTCTTAAGTAAAATCTTGTAAGAACTAGGTAAGTGGATATAGAAATACTATGATGCCTATTGATACTTCAGGATTAGTCCATTTATGATCTTTCTGATTGCATTTGCATGGTGAATGAATGTAGAATGTGGGAAAACTTCCTGAGAAGATAATTACTTTAAAGATTTTTTTCCAAATTGCATGTGATAAATCTGAAACTTCTTACCTCTGTTCTTGCTTAAGTGGTTATAAAATAATGTGGAAATATATATCTTAACTACGTGGTCATTCTTCAGTCATTTGTATGAGTCAGGCTGTTAAGAACAGAAATCCATTGGCTTCTAACAAATCCATACAAAGGGATGGTATATCTGATCTAAACCTGATTCAGCATAGGTAGAGTTGGTGTTGCAGATAATTCACAATAATTCATGAGCCTTGTAAGTCGGACCAACTGTGTACTTCTGAGATCTCCTGGGAAAGTTTTTCTAATGTGCCAAATTGAATGTCGATTAAATAACATAGACAAATGTTCACTAGGATCTATTGAAAGATGAGATAATTTAATGCACAGTAGTATTTCGTTTTGAACTCAAGTTTCTGTGAGCTTTATAGTCTGCTTTACAACTCATAATATATTTTTTTAGACCATAAGTCTCTTCTTATGAAGAGTATATTTATATTTTCAAATGTTTGCTAGCAATATAACCTTGATAATCTTTGGCATTGTCTTAAATCGTAATTAAGTCATAATTCGAAAGGGGATCCTGGAGCTGAAATCTTGGACTACAAGGCATTTTGAAACCCAAAGTAATGCAAAATTGTAACAAGACGCTTGAAATGTGGTGCTCAACTTGCTGATCTAGGAAAATAGGTTCCAGATATTTCAAATATATTGGATAATAATTATCTCTTGATTATTTTTCTAAATGTGGTAACGATAGAATGGTAGTTTGTCAAATGAGGGATTCTTGACAGTGACCAAATGGTGCTTAATCACAGCTCAGTGTGCAATTTGAGATAACACCTATTTTCATGAAACATAGTTATTGCTGGTTGTGTACTTTTTTTCCTGCTGTTCCTTTGCTGAACTTGAAATTTACTAATGGAAGTGAAAAAGATTGCTTTAAATAAAATGAAAATAAATACAGCTAAGAAGGATAGCCTGATATTAGGCATTTCATTCAAATATACACTCTAATTTTAGGATGCTGTCTTTACATACAATCTGATAAAACATTGGACTATTTTGTGGTTGTCAGTCCAAAATCTGTGATGCAGTGCGACTATATAAAAGTGAGATTTACTGCAGATGCCTAATGTTCTTCTATACTGATAAGCTGAGTAGTTTTATTCTCATCTGTAAGAACAATCTTTACATGGTTTGGATCCTTTTTTTCCTGTACTTGTTCTGTGACTGACTTCTTTGCTGACAGAGTCAAAAAGGTAATGCTGTTTTCTGTCAGGTTTTGATGCAGACATCTGTCCAACTGAGATATGATGAAGACTACCAGCACATTTTATGTAGTCCATTAAAAACATCATCATATCATCTGTAGTCTGTGTTGGTTACAGATGACTTTGATCTAGAGACTTACATGTAAAAGGCTCCATATCTCATTAGCATTCCTAAACCATCTTGTTCTCATACAAAATTGGCTATAAATTAGGGAGAAAATTACAGTTTAAATGTGATTTAAAAGAAAGTTAAGTGGGTGACTGAGGAAGGCTGTAGCAGCAAAAGGGCTGTATGGCAGCCATAAATCTCAGCCTTGGGGAAAAAATGTAGAAAGGGCGAGAAAAAAACAGATGAAAGGATTATCTAGGGAGGCTGCTGTAGAAGAGAAAGGAGAGAAGGTCCACAAATAGTTTAAAAAGAAAGATGCAGAATAAAATTAACTCTGTGATAAAATAAAAGGGGTATTTTGAATGTTCATAGGTTCTATTTGAGATAAAAATAAATTCTTTTATACTATGCTAGAAAGTAAAAAAGATTAGCTGGAGTGTAAAGTCAAGCCACTTGAAGGTTAAGAAGTTAGGGTTTTACAGCTGACCACATAGTCTCATTACTGTCCTTTGTGCATTTGGTTTATGGAGTATTTGAAGCAGATCTTCTGGAAAAAAATTACATGTGATCCCACAGTTGATGGCAGTATCTTGATTCTGCCTGTATCCCTCTCTGTTTAATTTTCAGTTGCTTGACACTGAAACAGAGCATAGCTTTAACAGAGTTTTATTTGAGATACGTGGAGTGCTTGATTCCCTAAGGAAAAATGGCAATATCAGCATCATTTTTTGAATTTAGAATTGGTCAATTTGTAACATCTTGAGGATAGATTTATACTGTTAAAATTTTCAGACAGTACTTAGTGGCTAGAATTAGGGACAGCTTGTTACCTTACAATGTGAGTGGGTTTCTGGGTTCCATTAAGTGGGATCCAGAAATATCTGAGAGGAACTTGTCCTGGTTTATTTTTATTCAAGGCATTAGGAAAGGCCCTGTCTGTGTAAAACTTCCAGGAAAACAATAACAACTACAATAACAAAAGGAAAAACAAGACCAAAAAGCAAACAAACAAACAAAAAAACCAAAATAAGATGAGCATTGGTATGCTATCTTTCAAGGAAAGTTTGAAGGAAATATCTTTGCTTTTGCCTTCATTTCTTTTGCCAAGGAATTCACATGATAGTTAATTTTGTTTCTGTCATTGTTCAATTGGCCTGAAATACAGATAGTTTGGTCTTTTTTGCCCAGGTGCCATCATGTTCCCGAGATAAAGTAAATGACAACTTTTAGCAGTTTCTAAGTCAGTTGCACTGAAGAGAAATCATGATACAAATAAAAATTACTCTCTTCCAACAATTTCAGTGGATTTTGTTGCTTTTCTCCAGTTGCAGGAGTCAGTCATGATGGAAATATTGAGACAGTTTGTTTTTGGTGTTGTCTTACAGCAAGTACTTTTCTTTTTTTTCCTAAAATAATGCTGTGTGAAGTAAGCGTATCCTACTTCACATTTTTATACTTATATTATTGCATCTTACTGAACTTGATCTATTTGCATTTTAAAAATGTATTAAAATAATTATTATAGGCAAAATACTGTGCTTTTTTTGTTTCCTTCTGGCCTGAAATTCTGGAATAACAGTGACAGACCTTTTCAGGTTTGTCCTAACTGCAATTTTTTTCACTTTAAAAAGGGGTCTTGAGTCCCTGTCCTAAAAAGTAAAGTCACAGGCTTGTTTGAGCCCATGTTGTTAGCAGGCCCTGGGCAACCTGCTGCTGATCTGCTTCAAGAGGAGGTGGGAATCTCACCAGTGAAATGAATTGTAATAAAATGTTTTGAAGCATGAACTACTAGATATCTACTGAAGATAAAGCAGTAAATACAAGGGCACCATTTTGATATTGATCTTTTCCTCTAAGGGAGGAATTACTGTCTGTACTATAATCACCACATCATATATACAAGTGGGCATTTCTTGCAACTAGTGTGCCGTGGGGTAGTCACATTTCCTTTTAGACAGGCTGTCTGTATCAACTTTAAGGTTTAGTACTGTTAAAAACAGATTTTTCAGCTTTTAAGAACAAAAGATCTCATGAGACATTTTATGGCTTTTTTGTATGTGTCAGGCCTTTGATAATGTTGTCCAGAATGAAATGCATCTCCATGCTAACAACTATTATATGTTTAAGAATTTTATGTATTCTGAGTCATGTTATGTTAAAATATGTTACATGACATATAACAATACATAGTAGTTATTTTTCTTCCTTATTATTTTGAAATTTAAAATAGACACAACTTTTATTTATATATATTTTATATATATATACATATAATTTTTTTCCAGTAAAAAAAAAAACAGGACTTTTGCTTAACTCTTTTAATTCTATATTTGTTTTTATGTCCTTCTGCTGTTTTTATAGTTATTTTCCAGCTCATCTGTAATTCCAAACAGTAGAATATTATTGTTTTGGAAATTACTTTGGGCAACAGAAGATACTCTGTTCCCATTAGGGGGCATGATACCTTAGCAGTGCACTGCGCCTCTGTCACAGGTTGGATCTGCAATTGAACCATCCATGGTTTTATTTTGCTGTTCTGTGTAATGAAACTGCTGTCTAAACTTATCAAGAGCACAAAATAGATTTAATGTACTATTATTATTGCTATTATTATTAACATCATAAGTGCTGATTAAACATGCCTACAGATATTGTAGCAGATATTATGGAAATGTATAGATTTGTGAAAAGCTGCCATTCTGTGCAATTTTAGGCCTATTATTTTAAATGGATCTCATTCAGATTCAGTTAGATATGCCTTAATTGGGCTAGTTTAACACAGCATTCTGAACAAAATATATTGAGTGGGTACATTTGAAAATAAATATAATGACAAAAACTATATCATAAGTACACAAATATATTACCTGTTAATGTCTGGGCTGTTGGAATTTAAATTAGGTATTATTTGTGAGAAGGTCCTATATGTGAAAATGCTGAATATCTTCCTTTAAAATCTAGTGTAATAATTATTGTTATCTTGCGGGTAAATAAACTTTATAGTTTTAAAGTGTATGGAGAAAACAAGCTAGGTAAAGCTAATTTCTTCTGTGCTGTATGTATGTAACATTCAGCGCTTTTGGTTCTATTTCTTCTTAACAAGTCTTTAAGTTCTTAGTACAAGTGACCGTAAACTAACAGTTATGTAGGTGGAACTGCAGCTATTCAGAATTTCCTAGGAGAAACGCCTAGCGGCTACGAATACATGGCTCTATACAGAATAAAAGTGTATCTATCTCAGTAGTAATCAAAATATCTGACTGTATTCCAGATTCCTTTAAAAAAATATATATATATGTATACACACATTTGTTTTTTTACTCTACTTTAGCCTATGTTATGTTGTGATATAGTACATGGATAAATTTTCCAAATATGACAGAAGTTGGTATTTTCTTAAATCCCTGGAGGAACCGGTCAGGTTTTTACCAATACTATCAGTGCTTTACTTGTAATAAAATAGAAAATTATAAAGGGTTGCAGTTACATAAGCAGAAGCAAATAAAAGAATGCTTGGCAAAACAAAAATGGATCTGCAAAGTTGCATAGATTTTTTTGCAGTTGCTGAAGTGGCAGCACTCTGGCCTGTGAAGCTGTTCTTAGGAATCTTGAGTTCTACACCTTTTGATTTTTGCTAGAGGCTGGGAGGCTTAAATTCTAACTCTGAGGTCCCAATCCTGCAAAACATAGCATCTTAATTTTTAATGATGCTGGTTAAAGTTAATTAGGTATGCAATTATTCTTGGATTCTATAGCTGCAAATTTCTTTCCAGTGCTCAATGACTCTATCTATGTAACTGCCTAATAATTGGAATTTGTAAGGTATCACTTTCATTTTGCTTTCTACTGTTTATGAAGGTTAAGTGAAAATTGGGCCTAATGTTTGAAAATACTGTTGCTGCATTTTTACCAGTATAGCACAGATATTTTTTAACTGACTAAATACTTCACTATGTCACTCAGCGTAATCACGGTATCGCAATGTCCAAAGTGTGCTTATTGAAATAAAAAATGCTGAACTATGACCTCACACGTGTGGAAAGAAGCTCTTCTTATAAAAGTTTGGCTGAATGTGGACTGAAAGTGCTTTTACATGACATTACTGATATAAGGAAGTCTAGGATGGAGGAAGAAAGTCTTTTGACTTTGGCAACAGGCAAAGCTCATGGGTTTTGGAACCTGAAAACTTTCCTGTGTTCTGTTCCTGGTAATTTTTCGATTTTTTCGCATGAAGTACCTTTTTCATCAGAAATTCTCATCTGTTCCCTATCTGAAGTTTCAAAGAACTATAATTTTATAAAGTTTTACAGTTTTGTGGGTAGTAATATGAGGTCAATGACAAGGCCAATTGTATATTTCCTTACTTAAAGGATTAATATTTAAAATTGTTCAAGCACTTGTGCCATTATAGTATGTCTTGTTGATACTAATAGTCAAGGAGAGTATTGTTCAGAGATGTCACACGGCCAGTAGATACAAACTTGCATATGTGCTGGCACAAACAAATATGCATATGTGATAACCATATAGCAGATTGCACCATGTCATGATAAGTTTACCATGGGTCTTTGACCAGATCCCCTAACAACTAATTTTTTTTCATCAGGAACTTACTGTAGTAATTATTCATGCCACTGATATTTTTGATGTCAGAAAACCATAAAAACATATACTGAAAAAATGGGCATTTATATGCTCATTCTAGAATATTTTAATTGTCTACCAGTGGTATGTAAGTGTTTTTGATTGTCTTTAGACTTCAATGGCCTTTTCCGAAGGGTCTGTCGGAGAATTTATGGTGGCATTTAGGCTTTGATATGGCAATACTGTATCCTGGAGACAACTGAATTTCAAGAAACCTGAAGATACTTTCAATGTCTTCCCAGCATATGTAAATTTATAAATGTATGTATGTGAATATTCTTACTCACTCTTACAGTTTTTCTTTAAACTGTAAGATTTTAAACCAACACAATTATACAACTAAGTACATAGATGTAAATGAATAAATGTCCCTGAAAAACTTCTAGTAATAGTGAGATGTTTTCCTCATACACCTTGGTAATTTAGTTTTGGTGTAATTTATATTGAATTCATTTCTAAATAAACATGGATTTTTGCAGTATATATACATTCTTTGTCGCAAAAGAAGATAGCTGGTTTGCTCTTATATCATAGCACTTTAGAATTGGGTTAGTATCTTTTTTTACATATATGAATTTTAAAAAGGTCTTAAATGACTGATCTTGTCCATTAAACCTCTTAATTTAAAAGTAGATCAGTTCTCAACAATGCATGAGTATTTAAAAGAGAAATCTGTAACTACATGGGAGGAAATGTGCTTGTCTTAGATGTGTTAGTAGAAAGGAATAATTTAGCATCTTCTTCATCTTGTAAGCAAATTAATAGAAAGATTCTGGCAATATTTGTTCAGTTAGGTGGATCTGAAGGTTAAAGTTTACATATAGAATAAAAATACAGCATACTAATCGGAAGCAAATTCTGATCAATATTGAAAGGTCCACTTACACTTTCATTAATAAAATTATAACGTGCTGTGGCTAATTAGTATTTCTTTAATGTTCCTACATACTCACCAAAGCGGTTATTAACTATGTGATTTGGTGACTTAAAGCACTGCTGTATAACTTTTTAATTCAACCTAGTAATTTCAATTTAAAATCAGTGTAATATAATTAATATTACTTCTAACAGTAATCAGAAGAACTTGTAAGTGGGCAAATCTATCATTATCATAACTGTTGATAGTTGATTGCCTACTGTTGATTACTTTCAGAATTTTGCTAGTACCTGAAGTGAACCACTGCACATCTTATAACCAAAATGGAAGATAACAACTCCTTCAATAACTTTATTATTTTTTAATCAACCATATAAAATGAGTTAAGTGACTTAATGTGGTGGACAGCTTAACAGCCACCCTCCTCCAGATTTACAAACTTTAAACTTGTAGGATGAAAATCAGGAAAATAATGCCCTGTGACCATACACTAAATGGGTATAAGTAAATGACTATTTTTATCAGGAAGTTAACTATATTTTATCACATAGGTAGTGTTACAATGCAGATTTTAACACAGTATGCAATAGGTAAAAGTTTGATTCATTACAGACATTAGTAATTAATTGCATTTGTAGAATTGCTGTATTTTTTAAAGGTGAAATGATTGTGTCTGAAGAATTTCTTGTGAAAGGTATTGCTGCATTAACAAGGACAAGCTCTGGAGGTGTGGGCTGGATGAGTGGTCGGTGGGGTGGATTGGGAATTGGCTGGATGGCAGAGCTCAGAGGGTGGTGATCAGTGATGCAGAGTCTAGTTGGAGGCCTGTGTTGAGCGGAGTCCCCCAGGGGTCAGTCCTTGGTCCAGTCCTGTTCAATTTATTCAT
>JAUBNY010000185.1:4659241-4673811 GCA_032275445.1 Crypturellus soui
TGGAACAGGCTGCCCAGAGAGGTTGTGGAGTCTCCTTCTCTGGAGATCTTCAAGACCCGCTTGGATGCAGTCCTGTGTCACATGCTCTAGGTGGCCCTGCGTGTGCAGGGGGGTTGGACTAGATGACCTCTGGAGGCCCCTTCCAACCTTAGGCATTCTGTGATTCTATGATTCTAAGGAAAATAACATAATCATATTCAACTCATATAAAGGCTTTATGCTTAAAACTCTGTCACTGATCTCCAATTAGAAGTGAATTCAGTTGAAATTTTAAAGTAAAATATTTTACTAAGGTCCAGTTCAATAGCTTTTATAAAAAAATTACATTGAAACACAGTTTGGATATGGCCATTGTCATCCATTAGTTAATGACATATTTCTTTACAGTTTTGGGAACACATATGATGAAGCCAAAATCTTTCATACTGACAGTAAAATAATACATTCCTTAGCTTTCTTGGAGATCTGACTGCAATCAGTTGCATTAATTCCTAAGGAACAGCTTTATGCTCTCATTGTTTTCATTATAAAGTTACTATTTCATCTCAGTTCTTTAAGGAATTTCCATTTTTAGAAAAAGCCTTAGAAATCACACACACACGAGTATTTCATTGCTTTTACAGTATTTTTTTTTTCTCATGCTTCTTTTTAACCCCCTTTGTTGCATATATCCTGTAGGTTCATTAAAGTATTCACACTGTTACAACAATTCATGTCAATCATGTATGTAGTATTTTGTATCTACACCTTGCAATCAGCTTGCATTTTAACTATTATTTCAGTAATACATCAGATATTTTACACTTCAAATGTTATTGCCTTTGTGGTCCAGAACCTAAGAGCTTGTGAGAGATATTCTCTGATAAAAATAACTTTTTCAAGTACTTCCAGATTTCTTTCAAGTATCTCAGTTACTTCAGAGTCTGTTTTCTGGTTGGAAACCTGTGGCATCTTTTTTTTTCTGGATATTATAATCTAATATTATAATTACAATCTAGCTGGCATCTAAAAGTCTTTTGTTGCCTTTGCATCTTCTAATACACTTCATTCAATAGTAACTTCATTAGTACACTTCATTCAACTTGTAACATAATAATAATGTACCTCATAATTGAGGTACTTCCTTTACTTCTTCAGCGCTTTCTGAAATAATGGAAGATGTGTAACTTGTTTGCATTATATATGATATGCTGCAGTTTGGCTGCATTTTATTTCAGTTGCTTAGGATACAAACTTGTTTTGTGTGCCAAGACCTGTCAACAGATTTTTTGTTGTTATTGTTCCTGTTAATCATCTTTTGCTGCACTGTTCATGCGCACAGTTCACTTGCACAGTCTCAGTGTCAGCAATATGGTCCAGTGGTGTTGATAAACATATCTGTACAATAAATTTAGTTGCATTTTTTTCTTTCCCTATGAGTTCTTCTCTCAGAGCAGAAAAGGCGAATGAGGAATATTTGCAATTACATGCATGTGCATTTACATACAAACATACATACATGTGATGCTGTGTGATATGTGAAAGGTTAGCAAAAATTACCCACTGCTCTACTGCTCATGCACATTCTTTGACCTGTGTAGCAATCACAAATACAACATGCAAAGCTAAATGAGATCTAGTTTGCAATTTCAGAACTGTTAGTTCATTTTATTTTTTCTATATCATTTATTTCCCTTAGTTTTGTAGAGAAGAATATTTCAGAACCAATGTAAAAGGGGATTCCTGAAATGTTTTGCTCTTTTTAGGATGCAAATGTTTAGTGCTGGTAGGACTTTTCCTTGCCTTGGTGTACCTCTGAGCTTGTTTGATAGGATCAAAAGCTGCCCAAGCAAGTTTAGTCCTTAGAACCTCCATCTTTCCTGCAGCTTGTTGATGTTCCTTCAAAAACAGAACTAGGAAATGTTGGCTTTATTTTCTCCTCTTGCTATGTAATTAGTTCCCATAAGTTCTCCCTTGATCATCATTGCAGTCAGAATAATGACATGCCTATAGAATAGACAAATAAGCATCAGTGTGGCCATTTAAGAAATGTACGAGTTTGTCATTGCCATGTGTTGGGGTAAATTTCTATTTGACCGCAATAGATAGCATTTTTTTTCAGCCGCTCTGTTAAAGATTAAAAACAGGAACTGCACAGAAAATGGGAACATTTTGGTACTCTGACATACCGAAATTAATGAAAGAAACATTGCTTTTAGGATTAGGACAATTGTTAAAATTTGCATTGGCTAATAACCCTAAGGATACCTAAGAGCAAAAGACCAGAGAGGAGACAATTCATACAATGACAATATTGCAAAATACTACCTTTTACTTTAAAAAAAAAAATCAGAATAAATTTCACAGGAGGCATTTCTGTGTATGTTTTATCACAATACTTCAAATAATGATATAAAATATTGCAATTTTAAGGAGGATTTCTCTAGGATAAGAGTTTATTTCAGAGTTTATTCCAGAGCTGTTGCTTTTTATATCATCATTACATCATCAGGGGGTAATTTTTTCAAAATTATTCAAGGATTCAGTTAGTTTGGGTCTTATGCATAGTCACCTGAATGTCAGTAGAAATGCAAATAAAATACTTGAGAAGGGAATATTTCTGCCATATCGGAAGGAAATGGGCTTAATTGTTATGGGTAATTTTTGACAAGGGTTATTTCAAAAGCATGTAATTTTAGAAAAGAAGAATATTAAAGATGGAATAGAAAAATAATGTTCCATTTACTTCTGTGCTCTATATGACAGCTGGAAGAGTGACTTATCTGATTAATTCTGATTCTCTAGTTCAGATGGGAACAAGACCCAGTCCTCAGATTTCTTAGAGGATTTTATTGCAAGAGATTAAAGAATATAAAACTAAACCTCTAGAGAGAGCACAATCCTTAAGGGTTTTAAATTCACTTTACTCATTAAAACAGAGATGTGCGAGAACAGTGTTTTCAAAGTCTAACTGCTTGCTTAGCTGCTAGACTATATGACCATTGTGAACGGAGTTTTAATATATGGTTACTTTACTTACAAAGGAAACCCTTTGAAATCTGAAAAGAAATAAAGTTCTGAAATATAATGAATTGTGTGTCCACACACATTTGAAAGTGAATAGCTAAGTCTACCACTTGTGTATGTAAGGTCATCAGATTTGACTGCAATAGAATGGCATTGCTGGAAGAAAAAGCTCCTGTTCCTTGCTTAGTTATGCCTTTTTGAAATCTTTGACTTAACATTTAGAAACTATCATCTTCTCTGTATTTTCTTAATTATTGGTAACATTTATAGGTACTAGCAACACCTAATACCTATAAACAGCTAAATAGCAACAGTTTATGTACCCTCTTTATCCTTAAGTGCCCAGTGTCTCAGGGATCCTTAAATACTCTTCTGTTTAGATATTATATATGCTCCTGTTTAGATATAAATCTGCCAAATAGTGCTGTCTCCTTACTTTGTTGTAATTTCACAAATATCTTTTATGCTGTCTTTGACATATTTCTGATACATACTTGTGATTCTGAATTCTTTCTTAAATCTCTCTTTAGGTTTCTCATCTTCGCATCAAATGCCAGCTGTTTCGAAATGTCTTTAAAGTATTTAATTATTGATCTTACCACAGGCTACATATGAAGCAACATAGAATTTTTGCTGGAAAAGTATATATTCATTTTCTTCTTCTGTTGTATCTATGATAGAAAGAGAAAACTGATAGAAAGTCATGAAGGAAATGCTGAGTATTCATACTACCACTGAGAATGGCTAGGTGGATGTCTTTTAATTGATAAGAAAATGTCTGTCTTCCTTGAACATAGGAAACATCACCAAAATCAGTTCATTTTTTCTTCCTCTTTCTTTGCAACAGAATGGTTGACCAAATTGGAAACAGAAAAGGAGACGCTTTTGAGGTGCTGGGTGGCCTACAGTTTGAAGAACTCTGTAGGTCAAAACCCACTATTAGGGAAAAAAAATAAAAGAAAAGAGACCATTATCTGCTGAAAAGGAGGTGTCAGACTTGTCTTCATGAAAAAACCTGGTTCCAGAAAGGAAGCTATTGAAGGAGCATTGATTAGGGGAAAGGGAAGTGCCCTGAGTGATTCACATCTTAATAGACTTTGTGGTTCAGTAATTAACCTGAGTTTATAAGGTTATAAATATATATATTTTTTCTTTTTAGGGGAGAAAGGATACCACAGTATCAAGCTCTAATTTATCCATAATTTTGTAAACTTCCTGGAAAAGGACCTTGTCTTTACTCTTTTACATCATTTATTTCATTAATTATGATACCAGATAAATATACTTTCAGTTGTAATGATATAAATGTATTTAAAACTTTTATACTTCCTTACTCTATGCTGTGATGTGTAAGCAAAGTGCTCTGAGATGAAGGCAGAGTTACAAAGACGAGATGTCATTTTCTGATGGCCAAGGCTTTAGCATAAACTGCAGGAAGTATGCTCTGTCCTGCTCACAGGAAAAGCAGACAAGACCACAGGATTGCTTCCTCTTTTGCACTTTTGGGGATACTAGACAAAGATATAGTAAAATAAAATATGTTTAGAATTCCAAATACTTTGCACAGCAGCCTTGGCAGTAGATTTACTAACTTCATTGTCCCTTTTTACATCTTAAGTTCAGGGCAGAAAGAACCTGGGTGTGCTTGGCAGGACATTTGTTTGTGGTATGGAAGCAGCCTTTTCAGGTTCTTGCTTTGTTTGAATCAGGCCAGGATGCAATCTTCTGTATCTCAAATGAAATGAAATGAAGTTAATAACAAAGGCAAAACTTAGGATGTGACTTATGAAGTCTCTCCTATCCACATGGTGATGTGTTATTTCCCTTTTTGTAGATTATTTTTTATTTTTGATTGGGACAGGGAATGGAAGAGAAATCTTGGCCTATTTAAATTATGCATGGTATTTTTTTCTTTAAGAGACCTGAACTGAATTGTAATAGTTCTTTAGTACTTCTTTACTCTAATGAGGAGTAGACTACTTGGGATAAGCAGTGTGAAGTTCACAAACTTTTTTTTTTTTTTAATGAGCATTGGTGTTTGACATGAATTAACTTGGAAATGTGCACAACCAATTGGATTTTCCTTAAGTGCCTTTTTAATTTATGTAGTAGTAGTCGTTACCTTTTTGCAGAATTAAAACTTTAAGTTGGATAAAGTGGAGTGAATGTTCACTTTTTCAGTAAGTTTGTTCATGATTTCTGAGGAAAGATCTACCTTATAGGAATGAGGCTTACATGGATAAGAAACGTGATATAAGTCTGTTTTTGAGGTGGGAGGAAGAGAGGGAAGAAACATGTAAGGCTTGTGACCCTGTGAGTTTGGAGACAGTATTATAGGTAAATTATCCTCTTTCAGATCGCATGAAAATATAAACCTGTAGACTATTAGCAGTAGGCGATAAAGCCTTGGATTAAGCTAATTTACACCTTAAAATCTGTGCATGTAAGAGGTGAAATGTGATACATTTGTTTGTAAACCATTTCCTTCTTTTACCTATCTTAATAGCTTAATGGCTGTCGTGTTAATTTAGTTTGAGTTATACTTACTATAGGAGTTTGCTAACAGGAGTTGACATAAAAGCCTTTGTGAAGAGGCTTGATTGGTCCTGTTACTATAGCAACGTGGCTGAATAGAAGAATGATTTCCTTTAGGAACGGTTCCTAAAAGCTGTTTTGTACCCTATAACGATATCTCTAGATTGCCATCCCTTGTGAGGAGTGGACAGAGATCGCATCAAGGGTCAACTTTGTTCCTAGTGTTTATAGATTATCCTCAGCAATCAAAAGACTGCATTGCTCTTATTTTCTTTGTGACTCCAAACCAATTCCGCTCACCACTACACACTGATGATAGGAAACTCAGCAAGACCTTTATTTTTTGAAGCACAACAAATAAACTAGGACTAGACCAACTGAATTAAAAGTGTGTGCTACAGCTGTGTTTGTGATACAGTTTATATAGTTTAATTTTTTTTTCTTCATCTTCAATTATCACTCTATTTGTAAATAATTTAATTTGTGGCATGTGTCAGAACTAACCATCAAGTTGAGCAGTTCAGTAAGATGGGGAGATCTTGTTTAGTATTCTTGATCTTGGTACACCCTGAAGCTTAGTGTGCAAATATCCTTTGTTAAGGGGTGAATGTCAGCTCCACTAAAAGAGCAGTTTTGAACAGAAAAGATATATCAAATTAGTTAAGTCCTATCCTTGGGTTGTTTCCAGGCAAATACAGTCAAAATTTCTTTACATAGGATTATATAAAAATACTGTGGTAAAGCCTGCTAGTGGTAATTAGCAGTGATTAATATACATATAATTCATTTTTTTTCTCTCTGTACAGATTTTAAAGAAGGACAGTGAGACTTGTCCTGTGGAGGGCATTATCTATGTGTTATTTGTGTATTTGTGAAACAAAGAACATTATTGTATTTCTGATACCACGACATTTTTCGTTGCTAATTTGACTCCTGTAATGAAAGCCACTTAAAAATTTCCTTGCCCTATGTAATCTCATCATTTTTCTTGCTGAGATTTCTTAAAGAAATGAAATTACCAGAAAATTCTTAAAGAAATGAAATTGCATTGTATTCTCTTCTGTTCCACACCAGCAGTTGTTTCAACTAAATGTATGAGTAGCGCAGGTCTAGGTGCAAGACATTAAGGTTCTGTGAATTCCTGAAGATTCTGTGACAGTGAGCGAGCAGAGAGTCATCTTTGTGCCCCGTTATTGAATATGTTAACCACCAGAGAGTGGTTTTCCTCTATATAAGTATATCTTGTGTTTTAAATGTCATATACTTTACCAAAAGATTTTCAACTGCTACTCACTTTGCTACTAAAAGGGATGGAGAACCTATATATACCTTCTGCAAGCTGTGCTTTGGCTTAGAGTTCAAGAGGGAACAAATTTTAAGAAAAGGTCCCGGGAAAGCTGTAAAACAAATAAAAAAGACTCTTATAAATGAAGACTGTCTTAGTAGGGGTGTCACTGTCTCTCTACAAATAATTGGAAGGAAATCTAGGAGGAGGAGCCAATACTTAACACTGGCTCAACTAAGTGCCACAAGGATATTCAGTGAAATCTAGAACCTATGCAAGAGAAATCTAGGCCAGAGTTTGCTCCTGTGAAAGACAGGACAGACTGAATTGGGACTCAGACCAAATTAAACCATTCTATAATAACTCAGAATAATTAATTTGTCACCCTTACCTCCCTTCTTTTCTTTCTCCTCCTCCCACTACAGCTCCTTTTTCCATTTAGCAAGAAATCCTTACAGGCTTTTGTTTTCACTCACGTTGTACCAGGATGTCTTGCTCTCTTGTGTGTTGCTCATGTATTTATATTGTCTTATGCAATACAAGTTTATTTTACTGTAATTGTTAATAACCTAAGACAGTAGATTGTTTCTGTGTTAGATGCCTCCACATTCATTGTAGGGCAAGTAAATGTTTTCACAAGAGTGCATCTCCGTTTTCTTTTTTCTGGTATGTCTACAGCATCAATTAAAAGTGTACAATTCTATTTGAAAATATCATGGTGTAGTGTTTAAATGGAATATACACGCACCTACTCAGAAAAAAAATTCTGTACACTGGTTAATTAGATCGTTATAGAGGGAACCTTACAGCAATGAACACCCACTGGGTGGCAAAACGCCGATGTGTTTATTATATTCAATTGGGCAATACTTAAGAGTGCAGAGCACAATTAAAATGGTCTACAATGTCTTATGATACAGCTGTCATTGCAGCACTGATAGCAGAGGATAGTTCTACAAGTGTATGTCAAATCTGTGCTTATGTGTTTTGACATCTGCTGATGAAAACTCTCTTTTTCTATTCGATCTAGACAATAACCTTGATACTCCTCACGAAGAGTAAAGGCCCACAACTGTTGTTTTAAAAACTCAGTCTTAGCTTGTGCCTTACACCTGTCATAACAAATTATCAAATAGCAACTGATATTAAAACAAACATTGGCACATTTGAAATAGATCTTCATATATCATTTAGGTGTTCTTCTCACTGATTACACCATTCTGCGTAGCTGAATATTATACATTTAGAACAACGTACTAGAATTTTTGTGATAGTAATGTTTTTCCTTATCCTCTTTACTCTTTCTGCCATGTCACCAAAAATACTCTGTATGAAAATACCTTTACAGTAAGTGAAAGTCAATTTAAGAATATTTTTGAGAAAATAATATTTCAAAACATGACAAGTTTGTTTCCTTTTCTTCAAAATGAACAGATAAAATCCTTTAAAAATGAAATATGATACCAGCCTGAGCTATAAATCAGAAGTCCTTCTTTTTTTGCCTCAGTCTACTTTACAGACAATAGTACCTAATTAGCCGTATTAAAAAAAATGCAAAAGTTAATAAATATGAAGATGTCTAATTATTCAGTTGAAATAACTGAAAGTTTATAACCCAAAGCAGCACACCTACAGCTTTTTGTTACTTTTGTTTTATGCTAGTACTATGTATTTGTTGAAGTGCCATAATGAAAAAGCTCTTAATCTTTTGGCCTTTTGGGTGAAGGGACTACTGCATAGTTTTTGCTGACACCACTTGACATGCTATTCCTATATAATGAATTAACCTATAGAAAAAAATCAGGCTAGAACCTCATGGAAAGGGATCTTTTCTTGTAGTGAGGAGATGGACCATGTAAAGCAGGCTTGGAATACAGTTGGTGAAATTAAGGTCTGTGGCAAATGGAAAACTATTTTTTATGTCAACCTTAAGATCAAACAATGAATTTATAAGCTGCATAATCCAAAAAGAATCCTCCTTTCTGGGCAGCCTGGAATTCATTTACAATTTCCAAATATAATTACTCATTTAAAAACATAGCAATACTTTCTAAATAGTAGCGTAATTCTTTCTTAATTTGCAGTTGCTTTGTTTGTTTGATTATAGTGATTACAATGTTCATTAGTACTAACTGGTTAGGTGCTGTGGTTTATATCATCAAACAAACTGCAGTGCAAATGTGCAGAGACAAGATTTTAATCTTGAAAAATCTCCTTTTTGTCAGCAGCTTTCTTTCACAGATACACAAAAATGTATTTGTCATTTTAGTGGCAACTTGATTCTGTGACAGAACTAGGGTTGCATTTCTATTCATTACAGAATATCTAATTAAAGTATGCTAACAATAACCTCTTGAGAGATGTAGTGTAAAATAAATATGGCCAACTTCATTTGCACCACTTAATTTTAACAAACTCATTTATGTCACAGTTCCAGGAATATCCCAAATACCTCTTCACTTGTTATAAAATGACATTATAGTTAGCACTCTTGAAGAGAAATGTGAATTTACTGCTTGCAGAAAGATGGTTTTCCTATTTGTTCAATACTTTATAAACCTTGAAATTTGATGTATGCTAGTAAAACTAAACAAAATGTTCAGAGCTTTCCTAAATAAAATTTGGATTCATTGTAAATCTCAGATAAAATCCCAAGAGTTTCAGATGTGACTCAAAATATTAAGTTTAAAATGCTGGATTTTTTAAAATAAAATATTACTGATATTTAAATATTAGTAATTTCCTGAAGTTAATTATGATGCTTAACCTTAGTGTAATTGAAAAGCAGGTTTTTGTGCTTATTAAGCCACGTGTGCATCATATATGACTTTCCTTTTGTGAATTGAGAACCTGTTTTGGATCAAGTTCAGACTTAATTATAAAGACTTTTTTTTCAGCATCCATATCAATGACATTGATGGAAAACTTCCTACCAAGTCAAGCAGGCTTTAGATTGGTCCAGCATGAAGGAATTGATTGTCAACAGCTCTTGAAAAAATGGGTGTGTTGAGGAGAAAAATGATGGGCAGTTATTAACCTTTACTGTGAAAAGTTAAGTATAGGGACTAAGAAAGCAAGCTAAGCCTATTTTTTCAAAGAGTGAACAATGGACTAAAAAATGAAATTAATGTGTAAGTCTTCTTCTGTTGAAGAAGATACTTTGTTGTTATCAAAGTATAAGAACTATGTGACTTTTATCAGTATTGTATCTAGAATTTTAGATCTCTGAGGAAAGCCACTGTTAAGAATTAAAAGCACAGACACTGTGCTTTCTCTGAAACTATTACTAAGTGAAGAAACATTCTTTATCTGGAGAACTTGCAAAGCATACATGACTGGCAAATTCTCTCTTCAAATGTGTGCTTTTATCCCGAGCTATGACACTTTGTAGGATCAACCAGTAAACTTGTTTCGATGCAAACCTTAACTTTAGCATGACAGTAAAATACTGGTTCCTGGACCATCTTCACAGCAATCTCATAGACCCCACAGACAGGCAAGAGTCTGTGTTTCCTCCTCTGTGATGAATATAACCCAGTAGGAAGTCAGATATTTGAACTTCTTCAATACCCAGTTACAGTGGTAGCAGGCTAATATTAGTCTGGCGAACCATCATGCAAAATAAAAGGCGGTTTCTGTTTTCCAAAATACCCCTCATTTTAGAATATTAGACCTCACTGCATCCAGCAATAAATGCTAGATTAGGATTAAGAGAAAGACATAGTTCCACTGAAATAAACAATATACTTTTCTCCTTTTGCTATACTGGTTTTCTCCTTAAGATAGCAAGTCTTGCAAGATTCAGGAACATGGCCAACTTCAGACCTTTGCATCCAAATTGCGCTCATCAACCTCTTTCCATGAGAGGACTGTAATAAGTATTTCAGCTTCTCTGACTCTTTTGGAAGACTTCATTCATCAGCAGACATTGCTCTTCAAACCCTGATGATCCAGAACTTGACCCAAACCTAGCTGGAGTGTTCTTCAGTTCCTGTTTTGTAAAGTGAGAGTAATAAGATTGCTTCTGTCATAGACATGTACAATAATACATCGCTGTTTGTGAATTGATACCGTGCTGAGGTACTGAGTACCCATGAGGAAGTCAGTAATTCAGCTATCCAGGAGAGTGTTTGAATAGTGTGTAGTAAATAAGGCATGGATTCATGTCATTATAAATATATGGGTAACATACAATCTCTAAT
Organism: Crypturellus soui; assembly: GCA_032275445.1. Taxonomy (NCBI): domain Eukaryota; kingdom Metazoa; phylum Chordata; class Aves; order Tinamiformes; family Tinamidae; genus Crypturellus; species Crypturellus soui. The sequence continues at coordinate 4,670,270 of JAUBNY010000185.1, forward strand.
AGCTGCTTATTTGATGTGTATAATGAGTGCTCTGTGTAGCCTGAATTAGGTATCACGGGGATCATAGTTAAATGTTTATTAATGCATATACCAGAACTGAATTAAGATCTCATTATGATAGGCCTTAACTTTGGCTTTTCTGACCTTTTGAGAGACAGTTTTATAACTGTTCTTTAAAGTGTGAGTTGAACTCAAACGTATTTTAAACTTAATAATTCTCTAAATAAAGAGGACCAGATTTAGGTAAGGGAACAGTGAGAACTATATCTTTTAAATGCAAATTTTGAAAAGCCATTTTTTTCCCCTGGGAAGATAAAGAAAGAACCAGGACTGAAAGCAAATCTTTATTAAGATAGGTAAAATTCTGAAATAATAGAGCTATAATGTTAATTGAGCCCAAGGCAGGATAAAATGGGCTTATACTGAGAAAGGTCACGGCAGAAAATACTGTATTCAAGGCTAGTCAATATAAAGGAAATGCTAATTCCTTTGTTTAAATTTGGTCAATATAAAAATTGGTCAACATAAATGAGAACTTCTGTGTTGATGATGTGGATATAAAGTGCCCTGAAACATAAGGAAATTTTCACTTTACAGGGATAGAACTATAAGGCAGAAATGGATCTGCGCTCAACTCTGCAAAGTCTATTCCATTGAACTGTGCCTTTTAAAGTCCTATCAGCGTACAATTCTACTGAATTGTACTGAAAGCACAGCCAGTTGTAACCAAATATTGAAGAGAATTAGGAGGATTAGAGTTTTAGTTCTACACATCCTATCATATTTCAGATCAGTACAAAAGATAATATTAGATTGGTAAAGTGCAAGAAAGAAAATACCCTGAACATTTTCGTTTGTTTTGCTGTATTTTCTTCTTTTTTGAATTACTTTTGGTTGAAATATGCAGTATTTTTAATATCCTCAAACTTTAAAGATTTGCTCTTCTTGCTGCCATGAAGAACCGCATAGTTAAGGAGGATTCTATTACTAATGTATACTACTTCAATGTTTATAAGAAGTAGGAAGACTAAGAACTATGCAATAGAAGAATGAAACACAAATCTGAGCTTGTTGTTTTCAAAGCATAAGTGAAAAATTGCAATTAATAGATTAATCTGAAAAGCACAAACCACGTCTGGCCCTTCAGTTCTAAAAAAACCCATGGTGAATAATCAACATGGCTTAAAGCTTAGAGTGAAACAAAGAAATTCATCTTTCAAAAAAAAAAATAGTAAGGTCAGAAGACTGCTTGTCTGTTCCAGTACGAAGTACTCTGAAATGAAATCCATGGTCATCTGCTGATGCAACTGGTAACTGTCATGGTATTTTGACAGTATTTTTTTAAACATAAAAATATATTTTGTGTATATATATATATACATATATATATATGCACGTATTTAGTCACATTCAATTTTTATGTCAGAGGACTTAAATAATGCAACTTACTCATTTTGCTCTGAGGAGGCAGTATCACAAGCTATCAGAACTCAGGATCAGAGCTGTTTCTTGCTGTTTTGTGTAAACTTAATTTCCTAATGATATCATGGAAGTTCTTTGCTTCCTTATATACCTAATAGAGTATGAATATATAATAGAGTACCTTTTGAGGTAATTCCTTAACTAATTTAAGTGGTTAATGACTGTATTGTATTCAGGCCAAGTGATAGACTGTGACAGTGTAACTGCATAGATGCTGAATTCTATCTTTAACAAGGGCATACACTGTTAAATGTTGATAGTCTTTGTAGATGCAGATCTTTGAATTAGTTCTGTAGCCAGATTGAGACAGTGAGGCTTCTCATCATTAAATTCTTGCTGGTAGTGGCTCAGTTCTCTCTATCTGAGTTGGGTGTTGGGGGGAGGCTCGTCTTCTAGTTTTTGTAGAGCCTTAAGAGCCTTAAGTAGAGGCCGTTCTGCAGTTTCCATTTTCTGCACAGAGCTCCTGTTTATTTTTGTAGTGCAAGAGAAGGGAGAGGTCATGGAATTCACCATGCAGCAGAACAAGGCAAGGAGAGTTAGGACACTTTCTTGTGCCTTGCCTTGTTTGTAAGGTGCTCTCCCAGAGCTTAGGTAGGCTTAGTGCATCATCTGCTACTTTTAGCTTCTGGTTATATGACACATCTGGCACTGAGTGGGTGAAGAGCCTGTTCTTCATAAAATTGGTAGATAAGTTCAATTTTTCATAAGGATGTTTTCATTCTAATCACTCTTTTTTGTGTATTTATGTCTAGCATCCAGTCTTCCTTATGCTTTTCAAATATTTGGAGACTGTTATGCATTCTTTTAATTGTCACTTAGCCAATGCAGTATGGCAGTACTTTGATCTTCCTTCTTAATGTGTCCCTGCACAGCCACTACTGATGTTTTATTTGATTTTTTTCTTTCTAATTTGCCTGTGTATTTTCAGTATTGGCTGTATTTCACATGAAATTTTATTGGGATCTTATCGAGAGAATAGACAAAGTGTATATAATGTCCATTACATGATATGTATCTCTGGATTGCACGTGGTCTCTCTCTACCCATTCAGCAATATTATTATTAGGGTATTCCATCTTGAATTTATTTCTGATCATTTTTTCCCTGTAAATATCAGTTGTAGGAATATATATATTCACAGATATACACAACTTATATATATATATATATATACACACACACATATATATGTTGTCTTTCATTTTCTGTTTTAATTCTTCTCTAATTTTGTTGAAGTATCATGAAATTTTACACAAACATAAATACTCTATTTCTTAATATCACTGAAGATAATACATGCGACTTGTATGCAAAGGGTGCGTAGCCTTTCACTTTCTAATTTCCTATTACTCTGTAAACAAAATATTATATTAGTAGCAGTTTATAGGTAAAGTATATGAACATAAGGGAATTTTATAAATAAGTATACCTCAGAGGTTCAGTACCTAATTCATTTCCAGCTTATCTACTTGGTAGTCACAGAGCAGATTGCTTCTGCTAATTTAATTTTAGTAGATGAATCATGAATATAAGATGAATAAAGAATGCCTGGTAAGAAATTAATTATGGTAGGCATTAGAGTCACTTGTCATTAAACAAAAAGTCCTTGTACTTTTGTATAGATCAAATACTTCTGTGCTAGTAATAAGCTGATTCAAGTTAGTTAATGTGATTCTTTGGGCAGCAATATTTAAGTGGGAATGACATTCTCAAAAAAAATTTGGTAATTTGGAGGGGGAGGGAACGGGAAGGGACAAACACACAGTCATTAGTTTCCATAAATTGTCAATAAATTTACATAGCCATCTAGTTAGAATTAATTATTGGATTCTTTTTTCACTGAGAAGGAGTTATCTGCTCTTTTCCCAGAATTAGTCTTGCAGACAAGCAAATGCCCTTTACAGTTCTTAAATGCTAAAAAACAAAAAGCAGTCTTACTGAGCTAGAGACAGCAGTCACAAACTGAAACACAGGAATCTCTGCCTGAGGAAGAACTTCTTTCCTGTGAGGGTGACAGAGCACTGGAACAGGCTGCCCAGAGAGGCTGTGGAGTCTCCTTC
>JAUBNY010000185.1:4676325-4687741 GCA_032275445.1 Crypturellus soui
TGTGCCCCGTGCTCTGGGTGTCCCTGCTGGAGCAGGGGGTTGGACTAGATGATCTCTAGAGGTCCCTGCCAACCTCAGCCATACTGTGATTCTGTGATTCTGTAATGTCATATATGTACATACATGTGTGTGTATGTGTATATATATATATATAAATATATATGCAAATACATATTTAAAACAATTTATAAAACAGAAAACTTTATAGTTTCTTTTCTGCTAGAAGAACATCATTTGCCAAAATATAAATGCAATGCAACTGAATGCAATTCAGCTTAGTCTCAGTTAAAAATCAGTCACTGAAATTAATCACTAGGAGACTTTTAAATATTCCTGTATTTTAAGGATAATTTTCTTTTATTAAGTAGAGGCATATTAATAAGCTTATAAAAATAAAGTAGAAATGTATTTAGTACAACTAGTGAAATTGTTTGCAATTGTTCAAGCCCTTGAGCAGATTCCATAAGACTTTGAAGTCATGCATTATGTCAGAACACAAAATCAGAGGAATATACTGGTCAGCTTTCTATGACTGGGTGCTCAAAAGTAAAAGGTTGGAAAAATGTCTCATTATCTTTCTATTCAAGTAATTTCAGTAATTAATTTTAAAGTCTCCTAGTGATTAATTATGAAATCAAGCCTACTGCTGTTTCCAGTCAGCTTCTAAAGGACTGCTTTTCTTCACGATCTTAAAAATATTTCTTATTTGTTTCAGAGGTTGGAAGTCTGGAAAAGTGATTCTGAACTCTGCACCAGGCATCATAGATATAACAATACTTAAAAATTGTGTAAGAGAGACCCTTTGCAGACTCATGGGTAGTCTGGTGCTTGTAAATGTCAGTAAGCTTACACACACTTTCACTCTTGCAAGAGTGAAAGAGTTATTCATATGCTTTGTTTCTGCAAGAAACACTTCTTTTTTCCCTCACATATCAATGACTGTTTCTTTGTGAGTTTAGGTATATTGCTTTCTGGTATCATATTGACGATTCTTACACATTTATTTTTAGATTTTGTATTGTTGAGATTATCCTTGTAATCTCCAGTTCCTAGAGTTCAATAAGTAAGGCAGAAATCTCAGCTTTCATACCGAATAGATGCATTTTAAGTTCTTGTTCTGATGAAAAAAAAAAAACTTGAAAATGTAAATAACCAACACAGAACAAGCAAATATCCCATATATTTTTATCCCACAGCAGAACCTGCCATGGACAGTGTTTTTTGATATGGGTTTTTTGATGTGCTGTAGAGATGACAGTACTGGTAAACTTTGTTCTTTCTCAAGATGAATCGAAAGATGGATTTATCCAGCCTTTTAGCAAAAAGTCTGAATTTTTGGTAGTAATTTGTCTATTCCTACTGGTTCTATGGGATCTAAGAAGCTGAGAAGAAGCTGAGAAAAGGTAGTCAAATATTGTAGATATTGTGCCATATTTTTAACAACTGTAGCTTTTAATTTACTGACAATAAGGGTTATTAATTATTAAGGATTGGTTTGATAGAGTTGAGATTTGTCAACGTATGTGGGTTGTTCTGTATTTTGTATTTTGGATGACCTGATGAATTTACTAAATAATACAGCAAAGAAATAAATTTTATTGAAAGGAAGAAAAAAAAACAAAGAAAAGCTATTTGTATTTTTATACCTCAGTATTAAATGTTTTCAAATATAATTTTAAAATTCCCGCTCCTTTACCAATACTGTTGATAAAGCACACACTAAGTAATGTTGTTTACCAGACTGACAGTGTTTTGCTCCTGTGTTTCCCTGCTTGCTTTATTGCTTTGTTGCTTCCATAATTTTGGAAAATGATCGTTATTCTGCTCCTTTTGTTTGCTGTAGGTCTCCTAACAGTTCTTTATTGAGCTCTTTCACAAGGACCCTAGCTGGCTGCAGTCAAGGATTGTCTGTTATTAGTGGTCAGAAGACAGACCAGGCAGGATGCAACATGTTTGTACAAGATCCCTGCTGCTGCAAAGGTTCTCTCTTGGTCTGCAGTCGTTTGAAATTTGATGTGGGTCTGACCTGACCAACTGATGGTTGGTATGTGGTAGTAAGATGCAGAAAGTATATGGTATAAGAAGCAGTGAGTAGATAGAAAGCTTGAAAAAGATATTCCATGAGTACTTTCTTATTAGCATTCACTAACTACCATTATGAAGAACTTGAAATATCAGTGGAAGACACAGTCCTCCTGAATTCTGTAATGCTTGATTCTGCACATCTGTATAATGGCAATGTCATCAAAATTAGCATATGATCAGGATGGGAGAAATATTAAAACATCGTACCTCCAAGAAATGTTTCTGAAACTAATACTTGTAATTAACAAAAACAGTTAATTATTTAAGCAATTTTAATATAATATTACAAAAAAACCCAACAGAATAAAATTGTGAAGTTGGGACAGGGAGAGGAAAGAATATACTCATGAGGACACAACTTCTTAATGCCTACAAGGCTACTCCAGTGAGACATCTAACCAGGAACTGTTTAACAAGATTGCCAAACTACTGAATGGAAAACCAAACAAAACAGATCTGAATATACCTGTTATATCGACGTCCACAGTGTGCACTAGAGAAGGAAACCGATACTGGAATATATTTAAGTTTAAGAAATTTAACCTAACAATATCCAGAATACAATTTAACCTAGAATATTCGGAAATTTAGTGAGAAAGGTTTGGTTGGAATTGAGTCGTTATTCAGTTAAATATAACCTTTCCAGGTCATGTCATTTTGTTTGCCGCAGTGAAATAAGTTTATTTCAGCAGAATGAAGCCATTATTAGCTTGGCAGAGTCCACTTGTCAGAATTTTATGGAGCAGAACACCGTTTGGCTTGGAAATTCAATAAATACTGTAATGTGAGAGGAGTTAAACTCCAAGGGCTGAAGGGGCACAGTGTCAGGAATTTGTCACTAGTGCTTTGTTTGACACTTCTGTTGTGGAAGTATTACAGTACGTTAAGAATGATCATTAAAAATCAGGAAAGCATCTCCTTTACAATGTGTGGTGATGCTATGTATATGTGGATTGAATATGCTTTTTCGACACTGAGGCAGGATAGCAGTTATTTAAAGTTATTATACTTTGCTCATTTGTTTTCTCTTATTTATTGCATGTCTCCTATGTGATTTATTCTAATGCTGGGGTTTGTACAGTGGTGGTTAAGAAAAGTAGTTGGAGAAGATGTAAAATGAAATGTAATGCAACTATATTGTTTAAATCAGCATGGGAGAATTTCCCCAATGCGGTGTATTTGAAATGTGGGAGGCCGGTGTCCTGTCTCCACTGAGAGGAGAGTAGCCAAACTAATTGCACCCTCAGCAAGGTGAAATTGTGCAGTTCGGTCATGTTATAATTTTAGAGGTAGAGATGAGGTAGTCAGCAAATACTGGTTGGGGTGCCTTCCAGCTATCGAGACTTCCCACTTGCATTTGGAACACCTTCATTTGAGATAAGTCTTTAAAGTATTGCATGTTGGAACAAAGAGATTACTACTGGGAATAAAGATGTGATGGAGTCGTTTTATGTTTTCGATGTCACCCAATACATAATATTTGCATACACATTATCTCAAAGCTGAAGCAGTTATAACTAGAAATAAAGTGTTCATTTTAACTATCAGTTAATTAACTATTAAACATATTTTCTAGTTTCATGTGGGAATGTTCATTAAATGAAATCACTCAATCAAGATTGGATGTTTTTCTATGGACATTAGCTGAAATAGTTACTATCTTAATAGTAGAATTACTGAATGAAGGTCCATAGTCTACATGATCTTGACCCCAGGAAACTACTGTAATAGATCTTTTAAGTGCTAAAATACCTTAATTTTTAGAAGATGACACTTTCCTGTGAAAGGATCAAATGATGAACCAGAGTGGGGGAAAATAGGCAACATATTCTGAACTGTGTTTAGCTATGCCTTCCTAAATATATTATTCCTTAGTTAGGTTTTCCTGTTTATTCTATTTTCATTTGTCATCTAAAGATAATTCTGCGCACGTAATGGATTCCAAGCACAGTGAAGGTAATATGAGGGTACAAAAAATGGTGAAAATGATTTTCATGTGTGTGGTAAAGTACCAAAGATGTCCATATGCCTTGAGAAAGACATGTTAGCATGTATCAATCTGGAAAGATTTGGAGTGGTAATTTCATACATCTAGTGCTTTCATACTTACTGTCTAATTTATTACATTTGTCTAAAATTCATATATGATGAATTCAGCTGATGATTTTTATGTCTTACTGTCATTTACCTGAACAAAATATGTTAACAAAAAAACTTTTCATATATTCCAAAATGGAACTTTGATGAGTTTTGTCAAATACAAAGTTAAAAAAAAACCCTGAAGGTCAAGGTAATTTAATTTGATTAGGATTTATAGCTATAGTTATGACTATGAGATTACAAATTAATGATTATCAGGAATGTTCCTGGTTAGGCAGGAGGTTTATATTGGTTTATATTATTAGTACAGCTTACCAATAGCCTTGGGGCTGTGCTCTATACACGCAAATGCAAATCGGTATGTGGCCTGTTCATCAGCTCCAGCTTAGATATGTTTTGGCTTCCTTACTTGTCCTTTATGATCTTAAAGGAAAAGCTACAATAATAGATTTGTCTTCCTTTAAAACTCACTGCTGTTTGGGAACACTGTTCTTCCCAAAGCTACAATGGTTTCAACATTACTGCAAAGGATGGTGTCTTACAGTCTCATTTATTTGAATCTCATTAGCATTTATTTTTCTCTTATAGTTAAGGAATGTAGAAATGGATCCCACTGTAGCTGTAGTTAACAGGAATAGAGGATGTGACAATATTTGACTTTGTTCAAGGATCACATGTTTATGAATGTTCTACTCTCACTGCTGTGAAGCATTTATATATATGTATATATGGAGGCAGGATTTGTTTATATGAGTTGAAGTAGAGGAATGCTTTATAGATGGATCACTGTTACTAGAGTATTAGGTTAATAATCTTTCAGAAATAGGAAGCATGAGAGAGCATCTTAAAGCACTCTGGATTTACATTGATCTGTGATTTATCAAATAGAGAGCAACAAGAGGAATTTAGACATTTTTATGCCTAAAATTTTCATTATCTGTTGCATAAAAAAGGAAATATTCCAAAATTAATGATAATGAAATATTTCAGATATTTTAGCCATTGTTTGAGTTTATACTCTTGACTTCCTTTGATATTTTTATATGTGAACTGACATCTCTGTTTTTTAAGGCCATTATCACTCTGTGCTATGATCTATCGTCTCACTCTAAATTTATGTCTAACTGAAAATGCCATTCACATTGCTCAACCCATTTCCTTACCTTCTTCTCATTAAATGGTTACAATAAACAACAGGACCACTGAATTATATGCTTTGTCTGCTTTAATTATTTGGATACCTATTTTCTTGGGGTCTCTTTTGCTGTAGTTTTTCAGTCATAGTTGAGGAAACTGTCCTACTTAAATCATGCAAACACAGTCATCTGGAGTCACTAGTTTATAGAACAAAAATATTTTTGATAGTTATTTAAGGATAGTATAAACTAGAGAAGAAAAGCTCAAGAAATATATAGTTTCATATAGTTTCATTGTTACAAGAGGCATGGATATCCGTCATGTATTGCCTTACTCATTCACAGACAGGCATATTTATATATAGAATGATGTCAGTTTTTTGAAATAGCTGTGTGAATGCTAACATATTAAATTGTGATTTTTTTTTCCAAGCTGCACTCAGAAGATTTAGCAGCTTTGCTTGGGTCTTGGGGCTACCAGTCATTGCTGTAGTGTTCTGGGAGTGCTTTTTCCAGACAGAACTGCCAATTGATTGAAGTCAGTGTAAAGCAAATAAGAGTTATCTCACATTTCATACCATCTATTTCAGAAAGCAGTTGCTTTCTTTTACTTGCCCTATATAAACTGTATTTTCTACCAGTTTATGACGTAAATTCTCACCTTAAAATTCATTTTGTGAGCTAGCTGCAATTAGCTACCTTCTACGCATCAACAACTTACCACAGAGCTAGTATAGAAACCTCTGCTTTCCATCTCTGAAGGAGTGATAATTTCCCTGTCCTTTACTCACAGCTGCCATGAGAATCGTATTAGGCTAAGGAAAGCATATTGCGAGTGCAGGAGTATGGGATTTTACAGGGATTGTAATTACTGGTACAGTTGTCTTCATTGAACTGGCTAGGGCAAATATCTCTTAACTTTGTATTGTGTCAGTGCATACTTAGATAAACTGTGTTAGAAAGATTTCTAAACATCATTGCAGCGGAATTGGGGATGAAAAGTGCAAACTGACAGCATACGGAGGAACAATTGTTCATGATTTTAGAAAGATGCCAGTGGTCTCTGCATTAAATTGCGTTGAATTAAAGGAAAACACTTTCTTTTGAAAATGAAGACTCAGTTCCATGTTTGGTAAGCTGCTCAAAATCTTTCTCATGTTTTTTCCTGTAAGACCATTAGCTGCTAGAGTGTAAATAGCGCTGCCTTAAAGAACCAGACATGAAGTTTCTTGATTACATGTGTGTGTACACATTTGTGTGTGTTTTTGGAGTTAAACCATTAATGCCTGTACAAAAGCTTTGCAAAGTAATCAGAATATTAGAATACTGCCAAAATAGCAAAACATTGTAGCCGCCAATTAACTTCAGGCACATCTGTACTCTTGTTAAAATGAGTGAGAATACTCTGGTGCTTAAATTTCCTTAAGTGATGCATTGGGTTAGGTATGAAGTCATTCAGTTTCTGTTGTAGTCAATGGGAAACGTTCACTGCCTTTCCCTGATACGCAGTTTTTAGCCCCAAATGTGGACTGTTTTGGTGCAGGTGTGCCATGAAGGCATGTATATATTCAAGAATATATGCACGTGTATATTCAATGAGTGTGACAAAGAATATATTGTAAAAATATCTTGGATAAAACATTAAAATACTGGAATAGTATATAAAAGTGAACTGAAGTTTTAGTTAACACAAAGGACATGACCAAGAATCTTAGCTCTGCTCTTTGAGTTTCCTGATGATCATAGTGATGATTGGTATGATACGTTTCCGGGCATTGAAGTCTAGACATTAATTTTTCTTATTCTGCAGCATTTTAGAGATGATTATATGAGCATGTAGGAGATTGTATGATGATTAAAACTGTAAGGTGTAATAATTAAGACTATTTTTTAACAAATAAAAACTGTTATATATCTTGAACACTAACGAAAAAAAAGTTTCCTCTATTGTGAAAGGTAAAAATTGTTAAAAGAAGCTATCAAATGTAATAATCTTATAGTGGGATGCACATTCTTAGAAACCAATGTAGTATATAATATAGAGAAAGATGCATATATAAAGAAGTTACTGTTAAAAAAATGTTGCTGTTTTCTGAAATCAATCAAAAAAAGAAAATAGGGTTCTTATTTTCATGGTCTGTAGTTGTTATTGTATTCTGAGTATTTATTCGTAATATTTGCTGCCGTTCGTCTGATACACTAGAATGGATTGTTTTCATAATTATGTGACTTCAACTAACTGTAGGTCTGATTTTGAAGAGGTGAACTAGCTTTATGGTTTAAGCCTGTTGGAATTTGATGCCTTTTATAGACCTAAAAGCCGGATATTCAGTATAAGCAGGATCTCTAGATCATTCTTATCTGTACTGCATAGAATGTATATGAAATATTTCTTAGAAGATTATGAAAATAATGTCGTGGGAAGAGTAGAAAATATATGACTGTGTGGAAGTTTAGAAGACAGTGGGAAGAGAGAAATGCTAGTCACCTGCTGTAGTAACTTCACAGAACTGCAGAATGGTTGAGGGCTGGAAAGGACCTCTGCAGATTTTGTCAGGTCTAGGTCAAGTCTATTTTTTTGTGTGTTTTGTTTTTTGTTTGTTTGTTTTTTTTCTGTCTTTTTTTTTTTTTTTCCCCTCCTGGTTAAGAACTAGAACATGATAGTGCATGCATTCTTATTTTTATTTTTTAATAGATAATATTTGAATTATGGCCATATTTCTGTAGGATATAGTAGAACTGCTTGGCTGACTTTTCAAAACTTTCTCATGACTTGGAACTAGTGAGGTGATTCAGAAATATCTGTTTGACTTAACCTTCCATGTGTTGCCGTTTTGAGAAACTTCTAGTAGTCAGAGGAGAAATTCTCAACTTCTGTATAGTTTCTTCTCAATGAGGCAAGGTTTTACCTTATTTTCTAGCTCACCTGATTCAGCTGGTAGGAAAAACTTTATCTATCTGAGTCATGCTAATTTCTTTTTCACTGGCTTCTTTCTGTATAAAGTAGGGTTTTGACATGAGTGTAATGCCTTTTACTTCTGACACATTTCTGACTTCCACTCAGTCACCCAGAGCAAGGGTTGGGCAGTTTTACTTAGAGTTGTTGACCTGTTGATCCTGATGTATCCAGTCATCTTGGATTCTCTGTTATCCATAACTAGAAAGTTCCATTACATACTTCCTTAGCAAGAAAAGAAAGGAAGAAAACAAAAAAGAAGAAAAATGAAAAGAGAAAGTCTGACTAAAAATTAGAATTATTCCTAAATCAAAGAAGTAGCTGTTCACACACAGTTTGCAAAGAGTTAGATGAATATGAAAAATAAAGCAATATCAAATCTTTGTTACTAGTAGTCAGTTATTTACTCACTTTAGATAGTTCTTTTTGGAGTGAAAAACAGGAACAAATTTTGCCGCAGAAAACACCGACTCAGGAGTTTTGGCCAAATTAGTTTTTTGCACCTCTGCAATCAGTGGTTTTGTTTCTTTTTCCTCAATGCTGAAATGTAATTATCTCAGTCTGCAAAGAGCTGCAAGATCCTGTTTATTTCCCCCTTTTCCTTAATAGATGCAAGTCTCTTCTTCAGGTGCAGTGCTATTTTCATTACCTAAATAGCGTTACATGTTCTTTTTGGTGATTTAAGGAACTCGGAGATACACAGAGAAATTAATTAGAATTGGAAAAGACTAGTTTCCGTTGATCAGATAGTTCATATCCTTCATAATGGAAGACTGTTTCTAACAGTAGTGCTTATCTTCAGGTCTGTGTAGAATCCATTATCTATGTAAACAATCTCAGTAATAGAGTTATAGAGTTTTAGAAAATCTATGAAGTCTTAGAAAATGGAGTAGATTGAAATGGCACTGCAAGGAACACTGATATGTTCTATGTAGTAAAATTCAGTCAGTGACCAAGAATGTTTGTAAGATTACAGGAGCTTGGGGAGAGTGATGACAACATTCTGACTTAATCAGTTACATGTTATGGCCTGTTTTTTCAAGCTGTGGAGTGACTCTTCAGTATTGACTTGTTATTTTTCAGTTATATTTGCTTTTTAATTACAGTTTTATTTGCTACAGGAGCTGTCTATGCAGTGGTACTATATTTTTATGCTTATATAATATTTTAAAATTTCATTTATCTCTTGAAATGCTTGCTTTCTGTTGATTTCTTTGTACAACAAGTACAAATAAGACACGCATGGTATTCTTACATTTTCCTTCAGATGTTCTACAGATGTGTTCTCTAGTTATCAGAAGACACTTTTTAGATATATTACCACCACCAATATATATATTTTTACATACAAAATAGTCTATTTTTTTTTTAATTTTCACTTATAATCTTTACATCGTACAGCTAGCATTTTAATGAGGTCATTTAAAGAAAAATTTTTAAAAGGCTTGTGCATATTCGATATGCCCCAGATTTCCTTGGAGAAAAGATAAAAGTTGGTATATTTTGCTTCCATTGTTACTCTCCAGTGCCCTGAAAATTAATCTCTAACATCACTTTCTTCTGTACAAGTTCTCTCTAATATTTGTTTTCTCTAATATTTTCTCTAATATTTTTCTCTAATATTCTAGTTTTCTTTCATAAATACATTTTTGATTTATTAGCTACCCTTGCCAGAAATTTTGAGGGAAGAGGAGAGGAAGGAAGAAAGGAGGAAGGGGAAGGGAGGAAGAAAGGAGATGATGCCGTATGCTTAACTTTTATCAACTTATTAGCTTTTTTGTGTGCTTTGGGGAATCTCAAGCATATCCATGCACTGCATGCCTAAAATGCATTCCAAGTAGAACTTCTATCTCTCTGCATCTACAGAACATTGTCAGAAGGAACAGAAACTATTTATTGTTTCTGATGTCTCAAGAATGTTGAGATGAATAGGCAAGACTGCAGTCCAATAATTTTTTTTTGTGATTATTGTATATTTCTCATCCAAGCTCAAGAAAATGTGAAGATAAAACTGCCTAATTTTGAAAAGGTGTTATTAGGACCACCCCCTTGCCTAAGATAATAGCTAATAAAATTAAGATTAAGTTGTGAATGATTCTTCAGTACTGAACGTATTGATATCTTTTTTAAAAGAATTACTATGACCTACTCTTGATCTTTAATATATCTAAATAATAATAAATGAATAAGCTAAATAATACTATATAATTTTTTCTTACTATTTACTAGGAGGAAAACTGAGTCAGAGAAACTAGCCATCTGTCAGCTTTATATATGGCTTAAACTAATTAAGCAAAACATTTTAACTTTTGTGAGTGATCATGTGTGCATATGTGTGTTTATTTATATATATGGTCCTGTAAAAAAGCTTGTTTATTTCCTATGTGAGCTGATTTTCTAAACTATGTATAATGCTAATGTGGCAAAATACAAGAGAATGGTTAGGAAATTCGACTCTCATGTTGTCTTTTTTTTTAAAGAATTTTGCCCAAAACTGGAGTCGATTTTCATTTTTAATTCTGTCAAATTAAAATGCATTTTAAATCATTCTGGTCTTGAGATCTTGGTCTTAGATTCTTTAAGAAAACGAGTGAGGTTTGCTAACAGTACTTCTGAACTGACATTTTCAAGTATTGATTATGCTAACGTCATTTGAGGCAGACATTCTGTTCATGTAAGAGCATGTTTTGCATGTTTAGATTTCTGGTTTTATAGAAAATGTTCATGTTTGTAGTTGTGCTTTGTTGCTATGTTGCTAAAATCATTCTTAATCTAGGTTTCTGCTAAGTGTTTACTTTTAAGATTTAGGCTTTCTTTGCTTTCTTTTTCATAGAAACAGCCAAGATGAACAGCAAGTATACCAAGGAGAAGGATTTATTTCTAAAATACACAGAGTTGTTAAATAGCCTAATGCTTTGTCAAAGCTTGAATATCAGGTTACAAGAGCGAGTTAAAATCCTGACCTAAGGAAAATTTGGAAAACTTAAAGGGTCTTATTTTTTAATAGAAAGTCCTCCTTTAATAGCTTTGCTAAGCAGTATATGCTTCCGGCACTGTATACAGCTATATTTTAGTTATTTCTTTTCTTAGACCAGCAAAAATAGTCATAGTAAATTATGGCATATGACTTTTGTCAAAA
>JAUBNY010000185.1:4687841-4729049 GCA_032275445.1 Crypturellus soui
TGTCAAAAGCCAAAGCCCATAAGAACCTACATTCTGCTTCTGAAGCAACATAGTGCCACTAGATAAGGAATGAATTCCATAATTGGAGCAAAATGGTGTATTTCATACACATTGAATACTGTAGGTTAAAATTTTAGAAGTTCCAGTAAAGGTGATATGAAAATATGATTTTTGAGATGTATTAGATTGAAATTTAATGTTTTCTGACTGCCGTTATGTATTGAGGTTCTTTTTAAATATCTTTTTAAAAATAGCTTGGCTTTTACAGTATTAAAGATGAATTGGAATAAGTATGATTTAATATGAGCTGCACTGTATTGTGTTGGATTTTTTGGGGTCAGGAATTTTTCTGTAGTTTGTAAACAAACAATATAAGTTGGCTAGGTTTGATTTCCTCTTTTGTTTTTTACAGCACAGACCTTATGTATTGCATTTTACATTCAGAAGGAACTTTTTTATATTCTTCCTAAGGTATAAACGACAACCTGTGTGTAGTAATAATTTAAAGCTTCCATGATTTAAACAGTCTTAGAGATCATATTTTGTGATAAAACAAATCAGTGTTCTAGATAGGAAATATGCAGAACTCAGTCTTTTATCTCCTCTCATTTTATGCTTTAAGAATGTGGCCTCCTGATTTTGTTTTCTAGAAAAGTAAATGAGCTAAAAAGATCTATTTTTTTAATATTTTTTCTAAGTTTTGTACAGGTTATCATGTTTAGAATAATACCAAACATTTTTAAAATAAGCAGTTCATACTCTTTCATCTTCATTATTGTGTTTTCCCTAACATCAGAATATTAGCAAAATGTATTATTTCAATTTTTCCCTCCTTATTGTCATCTCTGTCATCAGCATTATAATACAGAATTCAGCTTTTAGGGAGTAAGGATTATATTTTAAATATTATTTTGAACGTTAATGGTAATATAATCATAACTCAATTAAAACAGATGTTTAACTCAAGAGACCATTTCTCATTCATGATTGTAACCACAAAGCTTTGTTCTTCGTGGACCATTTTATTTCCAACGCATTGAAATTTACTCCAGACTATTCTTATGAGAATGATAGAGTTTTAGCAAGTATTATAATCATGAAAATACTCAAATGTGTTAAAACTTATTCATCCTTTCCCACAAAGATATACTGAGGTCACATAACAATTTAGGTTAGGAGATTACCAGTAGAACAGTTTTACAAAGTTAAATGAACCATCTTTAGGGTATTGCAGGTAATGATACTTTTGCACATTTTCTGTAAATAAGGCATCCTTATTTATTTAAAATATGTTCTAATTTTGTCTGTAATTCCTATAAAGGAAGATATAGGTTAGTTTGCATGTTTACAAATTTAGATCTGAAGATAGATTCATTCTTCTGATATATTTGCATAATCCAAGATCTGCTAGTTAAACAGCAACCTACTTTGGATGAAGGAAAGGTGCTGAATTTTCACAGTCATCCTGTTTCACACAAGAGACATTTCTCTCTGCATTACAATGTCTTCCACAGGTAAAGAGGAAATAGAGTACTTTCCTGATAAAGCAAAAAAGGGTTTTTAAGATTTCTCCTCATTTGTGAATTTTCAGGGGCTTTTCTTATGTTATTTGCAAAGAGGATATTTACTTAAAGAATAATAATCCTTAAAAAAAGTGTAAGCTTTCTAAATTACTAAAAAATGGAAGATGGTTGAGGTTTTTTCTTTGAAGAGGTGTGTTGTGTGAGGTCTATGGTGGAGACTGCCACCCCATTGCAGAGGAGATGAGCAAGATCTTTGGGGGTCCTGCATGTTCTGGCTTGTGGGAATGATGTACTGAAGTTTGCCTGTCTTGGAGCAGTGGTGCTGATACAAACATGATATGGCAGTAGCAAGGACATGACAGGTTACTTGCCAAGCTAGAAGGTAGGCTGCGTTTCCCCGCTGGGTTGTAAGCTTCGCTTGAAGATTACACCTCCTTCATAGTTGAATCCAAGACCATCATATCCATATAATTTAGAGAAGTGAATCCAGGTGGGGGAGATCCCTCTTCTTTTGCAGATCTATTTTCAAAAGAAGTTCTCTTCTAGTTTCAGTGCTTTGTAGATTGTATCCCTTTTTCTTCTTAAAAGTGCTATTTCCTACATAACAAAAAATAAAAGGAATGCTTTATAGATTTTTTTTTTATGCTGAAGAGGAGCAAAGGGCTTAATTTCTTTCTGAGCTATAGAAGTGAGATTGGCACCAAATTATTACTTTACATGTACAGTGACCTTGAAATTCAACCATAGATTTTGACTTGGGATTCACTGCAGTATTAACTGCTAAAATGTCAGATCTCAGTGAAGTAGGATGATTAAGAAAGTGCATGAATATGAAATACAAGGTTGGCTAGTGTCTTATCCTAGTTGTTTGACAGTAAATACCCCTTGCTTTTGTAAGTAAGTTGTGTGTAACACTTCTATTTAAAATGTCACATTCATGCCATTTAAGGCTGATGTGAAGATGAAGTCTTAGTGAAAGCATAATTCAAGATCTGGAGAAATTGAATCCTGTGAAAAATGGTCTGTTTATCTCACTTACTTTATATTAATGTTTGGTTTGGTGTTTACTGGTCCAGCTGTGAGTAAATGGTGTATTGATTATCTTAGATTTTAGGATCAGTTTCTAAAATGTTTTCTATGATAATAAGTCAGGGAGCAATCCGTTTCTAGAGTAGTATGTAATTGCACAGTGTTGGCTCATGGTTTTCACTGCAGATACATTGGTAAGTCATACTCCAGATCACTTTTGCTAATTCAGCAAAACTAATGGCAACACTCAGCAGAAGTGATGGCCTTGGTGTGGGCACCATGTGTCTACAGCTGGATATTGCTATAGGCAAATAACATACCTATTTGTATGCTGGCATTCTACTTCCTGAAGCAAATACTACTTCCAGAAACATTTTTAGGCGTCAGTTTCTACTCCTCTATAATATGTTTAAAAGTTCTTAATTTTCAAGTCTTTTGTAGTATCGAGGTGAAGAAAAGCTGGGAATGACTGAGGGTGACAGCAGTGATGCTGAAATGGCATCTTAAACAACTAAAATGTGAAGGAAGAGATTATGTCATCTGCTTATTTTTTTAAATTTAACTGCAATTCTCTAATAAAACAGATACATGATATGTATGGCATAATGTTTGCCATAATTATTAGTCACATGTATGATATTTGAAGAACATGGAATATGAGTATCACTAATGTGTAGTCACATTTTTATATGAAAATGATTGTATGAATTATTGTAATAAGTCTGATAGTGATGTAGTGTATTAAACTTTCTTTAAAGAGTTTCATTGTAAATGAAACTTTTTAAAATTAGTCTAGTGGTCATAGTGTTGATTTGGATTACAGTTTTATGAATTGATTTAAAATATGAGAATTGAGAATAAGCGTGAGATTTTTTTTCATTTCTTTTGGGAACTTCAGGAAGACATCTCTTCATCTTTCAAGAGAAGTTTAATAAAAAGAGGTGAAACAAGAACAATGGTTTGAAGCCTTTTGGGAAAGGCTTGCATTTCAGTTGGCGTTCAGCTGTTGCTGGATAATAAATTCATTTCCAGATGTGATTGGTGTTATTGTATTGGCAGTGTATCTTCCGTGTGTGCTTAACTGAGGAAATAGAGCCAGCTTTTGCATATAGAATTAGCAGATTCTATATACACTGGTACTTTTCTGAAACTACAAATCCAATTGAGTGATCCTAGAGTGAACTCTGTATAAATTCAAGACATCCTGATTGGAGTTTTGTTGACTTAGTAAATTATACTTAATCAGTGTAGATCTTTTCCCTAGAACCCAAACAGTCTCTGTCAGAAAGATTACTGTAAGGAATTTGGGGCCTTCTTTACACACTTCATGTAATTATGAAATGTTACATATTACATACATACATATTTTGCTGTTTGATGTTAGCATCATATGGAGAAGTGCTATAGTAGTGAATCATTCCATTTTTTTGTCTGGGCTTTTCTTTTTCTGTACTTGTTACATAGGCTGAAACAAGATAAAAGTTGCAACATATGATACGTAAAGGAGAAGACTTGAAAATATGATTTGAAAAAATTGAAAAATATTAAGAGACAGAAGGGGAATCATTCCTGTTTTACATGGTCCTAATAATTAGGAATGACTTTGTGCAATGTAAAAATTCTAACATAGGACTATGAAGGCTGTGCAAAGGACAGCTGTATGTCAGTTGAAACATATGCAAGCTTATATGGTAGGGATGGTGGATTTGCAAATATAGATGTACAGTTTTATGAGAAGTCCTTTTTGCAAATTATACAAACACCAAACAAAAGCAACGTGATTTTTAGTATTCATATACCAACACGGTTACTTTGTGTAGATTTAATTTAAAAGTTAAATTCATTTCTATACTCAGAGAACATGTAGAACAATTGAGAGTGTGCATTGAAAAGAGGGAAAGATTTATATGGCACTATATTTTGGCTGTTTTTGTCCTGAAATATATTTTCCAAGAAGAAACAAGAGTTGAACTGATACTAGATCAGTATATTAAAGACAGTTGGACATGTACAGAAAGAAAAAGTATATTGAGATGAATGCTTGCTCATTAGAATCTGAAATCTTTTTTTTTTTTTTTTTTGTAAGGGGTGTTTTGCCATGTTTAAGATTTGATATTCTGTCTTTCTGTCTTTCTACCTAGCAGTTGTGAAGAATTGCGTGATGAACAATTAACACAAAATAATGCAAGAATGCAGTTTTCGGCCACTCATAAAAACTTCTGTGCTTGTAGTGGATAAGAAATATCATGCAGCCTGATGTCATTCATTGAGAGCTCGCTAGACTTGCCTCTAATCATTGCATGCCTGTAATTTTCACATATATGATCTGTTTAATATACCCAGTTTTTCAATACTGTGAATAGTGTCATCATCTTAACATTGCTAAAACATTCTTTCTCCTCTTGTTGTTTTACCTGTTTATACAAGAATCTTTACCCTTTCTGTGCTGATGGCTGTGATTTTATGGCAGAGATTTGCAATGAGGAATCCTGGGGTTAAAGGTTGCTAGAAGTAAATCCTTACATCTTCTCACTTAATCCAGTAACAGCTATTATTACACATATATATATATTTTTCCATCAATAGTGTATCTTCTAGCATAGTGAGGCAAGGAGGCAATACAAACTAACCCATCATCTCAACAGCAGAATAAGTTTTTTAATAAAAAAATCTATTTTAAAATTAATGGTCTGCTGCAGCCTGAGGAGTATTTAGGAAAGAAAATATTTATAGTTTTTTTTGTCCTAACTTCTGACCCTTAAAATTAAAAGTATTTTCCCCACCCCCTCAGTTACTATTGCCCTTCAGGAAAAATGAGTTGCTTTTCATGGCAGAAGTTGGTTTTAGCAACATTAAGATGATGCAGCTGTCTGCTATATATATATAGAAGAGTCTAAGACATTAGCCCAAAAATTTGGACATGCCCTGAAACAATACTGTTTGTATTTTTACATATACTACTATGTAGAAAATCCATATTGTTTAGCTTTTTCTACACTCTTTTTTTTGCTTTTTGTTACCCAAGAAGTGCACTTGTATTTCTAAAAGAGTTCTGAAAAAGTTTCCTGTTGACTAACGACAAGGTCCCTAAGTCATTCACAACTGTATACTTTAAATGAGGCTTTTCACAATATTGAAAAATTGGTTCCAGCTGGCTGCACACCTGACAGTTGAAAATAAAGCTCCCATACCAGTCATAACTAGAAATTCAATTTAGCTTATGCACAGTCAGAGCAACAAAATATAGTTTCTGTTCAAAGAGGCAAAGAGGCGATACTGCTGTTAGAACTTCTTCAGTTGCCTTGCATGCACTGATAATTAAAAAAAAAATCAAAACAAAATCCCTAACTGGAAAATACACACTCCCTTTATAATTACCTATTTCAAAGCTGTAATTGAGCATTTCATTATAAAGATGCTAATCAATCCAGAACAATTCTCCTGGGACAGAACACACGTCCAGAGACATAGCAGTTATAATAGAATATGCAGGAGAAACTTTCCCGGATTATCATTAGTTGCTCAAGCATTTTTGTTCTGAAAGATGAAACTCCCATAAGATCTATTGAAGTGTTCCACGTGGAACTTCTCTCCAAGCTCATCCTCTAGGCTTCAAAGTATTCAAAAAACAGATATTCTTTCTTCAATGGTAAATAATCAGAATTTGTTCATTAAAATAAAAAAGTGGAAAAAGTAAAATTACCTTCCTGCTGCATTGTTAGATTAAACAAGTAATGAAGTAGAGAAAATCAAAAAGAAAATATATTTCCAGGTTATGTTTGGTTGGTTTTTAATCTTCATTTCCAAAGCAATATTTTTTGCAACTACTCTAGATTTTCTGTGGAAATTTTATTTACAATTTTAGAATACAACTGTCAGACACACAATGTAACTTAACTAAAAATAAATGAATAAATAGATAGATAGATAGATAGATAGATAAATACTAAGGAAATGCTGTTGTTCCTGTCATAAACAAACTGTAATAGACTATGGATTTGTTTAGGAAATTTCAAAGCAAGAGATATAGAAAAATAAATCCAGGTATACAAAATACTGAACAACACATGCTATTTGAATTAAATGCACTTTATAAAGTATACAGGTGTTTTATGAAGTACCATACATTATATTACATGCCCAGACTTACTTATGCCATTTGCTGTGATGAAAATTTTTCAAAGCAAAAATTCTTAGCAGCATAGTGTAAGTGTAGCAGCAAAGTATAACTTTCATTCCAGAAAATTAACTGATTTTGGCTGATTAAATCTGACTTATAGCAAAATCTGAAATTTCAACTATAGCACAAAAAAAAAGAAATTGCAAAAAAAAAAAAAAAATTGAAAGGGAATTTGGATATTTGTGTTGTTGATTTATGAATACGAGTATTTTGGAACTGGTGTCTCTACTGGCCTGTCCCAATACTACTGCTTCCTCTGGCAGGATCGTTTGTGTCCAGGGCCGTCACTACCATTTGCAGCCCCCTGTCTTAAGGGTAACGTGCACCCCTCAAGCTGCACCAGGGGAGGTTCAGGTCAGAGAGCAGCAATAATTTCTACATGTCAGAGTGCTGAAGCGCGGGAACAGGCTGCCCAGGGCAGTGCTGGAGTCCCTGTCCTGGCAGTGCTGAAGAAACCTGTGGATGAGGCACTTAGCGGCAGAGTTTAGCAGGCAGGGTGGGCGTGGGCTTACGGCCGGCCTCCATGATCTTGAAGGTCTTTCCCCACCATGATGATTCTATGGTGATATTGTGAGTTTTCCACTCTGAATAGAATGGTTGTTGAGACAGTGCTTTAAGTGGGATCCAGATATGTCTGTTCTGTGGGTGACATCTGTGGAGAGGACTCACAGCAACTTTTATCTGCCTGTGTTTGGGAAGTAGAGCTGTGGTAGCATGGAAGCCAGTAGGACTGATACAGAGAATTTCATAAAATGCTGGAGTGTATTTCAGGTATTTAATTACTATTAGGTTTTATTTAATATTACATATTAATAGATATTATAAATACAATTTTGTATGCTCTAAATAAGAGAGGAGACAGGAATTGACTTGTTGGAAGTTTTGAATTAAATATATTAAGGTTTATATTTATTTTGCTCTGTCCTATAAGATACAGGTTTTTGTGATCGCCTTATATCAGATACTGTTATTTATTATCTGATACAAAGTGTCGGGGTAAAACTCTAAAGTTCATACCAACCCTCATCAGCACTAGTTACTATGCATTTCATTATTTCTGGTGAAATAGAAAGAAATAAGTTTTGAGGTTTAGGCTGTTTATTTAATTTAAGATCATAGCAATATGTTTAAAGCCCACACATGAAGTAAAAAAACAGAAATGCTCAAAATCTTTCCCATATGAGGCAAGTGTCTCAAAGTCAGTTAGGTTCTCTTCCTCCTTTCCTTTAAACTCTTCAATCTGTCCTTTTTGTAATTGTGTCTTTGTGTGTGTTTCTGTGTGTCTGTGTACAGGGATATGTTCTCATTAACATCTTCTTTAGATTCTGTAGTTACTGTGCTTTGTTGGTTGTTTACTACCTTTCTGTGTCTTAAAGCTGTATCTTTTTATTAACTTCACTGCTTGGATCAACAGAGGTTCTGAAACTTTGAATACCAGAGAGCTCTAATCTAAAATATCATCTTTTGTGTTTTCTTGGCTATGTATTTTATCTACAAGGTGATCTGCATACTTAGGATAATAACCTTCCATTTGTGTCCTTCATTCCAGTTTCTTTCATATACCTTTTTACTACATATTTAAATGATTATCAATCAATGGTGCCTGCAGATTGGTTATATCATTTGCTTATTTTTGAAGTTTTTTCCCTCTTTGATTTGTCTCGCTAATAAGGAGAAAGATGAATGACTGTTTCAGGAATTGTGTTATATTCAGAACTAGTGAGAAGGTGACATAGCACATGAAACAATATTGTGTGTAGGAAGTTTTTTATGTAAAGCAGAACTATTCTTGTGTATGAACAGACAAACAATATGGTAACACATCTATAACAGTGTGCACATGGATATCCGCTGTGCACTGTGTAATTGTAGTGTACAATGCAGCGATATTTCCATAGCTACCTACAATTTACTTAAACTTTATTCTTTTTAATACCCTTCATCTTGATATCATATATACTTTCTTACTAAGAAGGGACCAAAAGAGAAGATCACGAACAAAGTGAAGTTTACACAGTGACAACATTCAGTTGACTAGTGTGTTAGAAATTATCACCCTAATGCCAGTGTGTTTGGAAGAGAATGAAGAAGGTGAGTGACTGTGAAACTATTACAGGAGTTAAATCTGATAAGCACTTGCTGAAATGTTTTCTGAGGAGGAGGTAAGAGGTAAGAGCAGGGAAGAATATATGGAATATATGTAGAACATTTTATTCTATTCTGGCAATCTTAAGAGAGGTGTAGGATGATGAAACACAGAAGCGACAAGAATTTCTTTTTATTGTCACATTCATGTAGTGAATACATTTGGCTACCAAGCTGCATGGACAATACTCTGGATATCTCAAAGCACAGAGAAAATCTTACCTTCAAAAGTGACAAATGACTGCTTTTGTATTGATTAATACTTGGCAGAGTTGCATAAAGTTGCCTCCCAAATTAAACAGCGGAGACAGAAGTTTCATAGTGACTAAGAAGAAAGACTATAATATAAAAGTATATGTCATTTTTTTTTTCAAATGAAGTGGTTCCATAGTACGAAGAGGAAGAGCAAATGAACCTCTGTTTACATGAAGCTGGAAAAAATAAAAAATGTAACGTATAGGAATAAATAGTAGAATACGTAGACCTTGAAGAAAAGTCTTTTGAAGATTCATTACTTACTTTTCAGACTCTCTGAAAAGTATGATTTCCAGAAGTCTCATGTATACCAGTCTCTTTCAAATATTCATGCTTTCTTTTACCCTTGTACACATCTATATTCACAACACTAAATACCCCCTATCTTTTAATCTATTAAGATATCCGTTGCTTTCTTTATGCTAGTTGCCCTACCCTTTTCATTCTATTTGTTGACATTATTTTAAAAACATTTTGGCAAACCTTTCTTTTAAATTCCAGAGCCAGGAAATTGCAAAGCAGTTCATAATGTGTACTTACTCTTCCCAAGTATTCATCTCTCTCCATCCAGAAGAAATGCTCGGCTTTTTTTTTCAGAATTCTGAGTCATTGCACAAATGATTTAGAGATGCTGAACATGGAAACATTGCATTTCCAAAAAGAGTGATCTTTTCTAGGGGAAATGTTAAGTAATGTGGACCTTGAAGGTATCGTTTTTCAATTAACTAATTAATGCATCCCTCGTGTGATAGCAGGGTCAGATAATTGTTGAGTTCTTGAAAATGAATCATTAATGATTGAGTTTGCAATTTGCTTAACAAAGGATTTTTTTTTTTTCTTGGAGTCTGCAGACTTTTTCTCTGGTAATAAAATAAATTTATATTCTTATCCTCACATATCTCATGAATGTCAGGGCATTATCTCTGGATTGTTAGATTGTTAGAACAGTAATAGGCTTTACTCTTTTTTGTTGTTGTTGTTGTGTTGCTTTCAGAAAATCAAATACAAGAGATCTTTAGGGATCTAATTTTTCTTTCTGATTTTCACTTTCCATCTTAAAGGAGTTGAGGTAAAAGTTCTTCAGAACACTGGAAGTGGAGGTTCCAAGCCACTCACTTGTGTGAGAAGTATTTTGCTTCTTACCTTCTTTATCAATGAACATTAGGAACTTCCCATTGCAACCTAGAGGTGTTCGAAGTGGATACCTTTTTAATAGCAAAGCTTACTGCAATAAAAACATCTCTATGCTTTTGTTGACTTTTAGCTCCCTTTCAGAGGTGAAACGGTTCTTTTCTCTTTTTTTCTTTAAGCGTAATAAAAATTCCTATATTCCACAGACATTTTGTAGTTCTGATTTTTTTTTTTAAGAGCAACTGTGGACAACTATGTTTTCTCGTTCTGTTATGTCTTATCTTTGCACGGGAAATGCATAGTGCTTTTATTGCTTCAGGAAGTTTTTGTACTTTATTATCAAATCATTTTATAATGCCAACTGCTTTTGAAAAATAACCATTTCCGTTCCCCATCTCTTCCTCTAATATGGTTGTATTGCCATCAGCAATGTTATAATAAAGTGCAGTCAGGCTAAACTAGCTGCAACTGGATTACTACCCTGTGTGTCTTGCAAATTCACTGTCTCCATCAGTTGTGCTTCAATCTGATTAGGCAAGAAGTAGATTGAATAGTATTGAAATAAAACTATAAAATGAAAGGGAAAAGAGAAAACATAAAGAAGAAATTGCAGAGTAATATAATAGAGAAAAGATGCCTTGAAATGTTAGCTCCTTAGTTGAAAATACATTTCTAGTTTTCTTTTGCTATCTACCTGCAGTATCTGATATGCTTCAACTGGCCGTAGCCCTAATAATTAAACACAACCTATATACACATTTCCACATCAAAAAGGTGCAGAGGAGGCAAATGCCTTGTAAAACAGATTTAGCTCAGATTTAGATAGGTATTAATTAAAGCTATATGTCAATATGTCATGTGCATGGGAATGAAGCTCTAGGATCTCATCTGGCCCAAATACATGGTAGGAAACAAGTTACTGAAGGGTACTGCCCTGGACAGCAGTTGGGCATCCAGAATCATTCTGTTGAGACATCTTCTGCAGGAGTGGTCCTTTTCTGAGGACCTCCTGGAAGCATCTGTTGGAAGCCTTGTTTTGGAGCGCGTTCTTCTCCATTATAGTGTCTGGTTGAAGGATGTCATATGGACCATAGTTGTGTGAACTTGTGCTACATCTCTTACATAGGTGTAACCTGTTCTAAAGGATTGTAGCAGTAGAGCAAAGTTTCTTTCTATTGTAGTATCTGGTAATGGAGGAATCACGGAAAGAATTTAATCAACTAGCTACCTGTGAAGCTGAGCTTGATATAGGCTAGTGCTTATTTCTTAAAAATGCAGCAAGTATATATGCTGCAAAAGTTGTGTGTATTTCAATCTGTTCCTCTTCATTTGTTGGAGAATTACTCTAATAATGAGGGTTAGCTAAGATACTTATTTTAGTTCCTTTTCTCTAAGTTTTCCTCATTTCTTTATTTTTTTCTATCTTTTTTTTTAGCAGTTTTTCAATGAAGTTTGATTCTTTACTTTTTTTTTTTTTTGAATGAAGGTAGAACTGGATTATTTCAGGGTGCCGAGTGATTTATGCCGAGTGTGTGCAGGGTTCCAAGGCCAGCACCTAGGACATTATACAATCCTGAGCCCCCTAAGGTCAATGCCAGAATTTTGGCCCTTGAATGACTCCCTAACCTCTTCATCATAAAGCATCACATTGGTCTGCAGGATAACATTCAGGTAGATAATGTGGATAGCTTAATCTCTGTAGAAAACAGATTTACACAGACTTCACAGATTTGCACAGAATTCAGTTGGTCACTTACCCTGTCTCCTAGGGGTTTTATAACACTATTAAAATTCTTAATATAGGCTCAAGCAAAATATTTTCTCTTGATTCATTATTTAGCAGGCACAGATAGGAATGCAGAATACTCTAGAGCATTGTTTATAAAGCAGAAAAAAAAAGAAATGTTAAATTCTTATAATCTCTCAAATTGACAAAGCTATCAAGTGTTTGTAAATGTTAAGATGTGTGACATTTTACAAATTGTTGTATTTCAATGTATAGCTGCTAATTTAGAACATGAATGAAGCTACATACAAATCCAACTGGACAGGGACTTTTGTATGTTTTGAGATTACATATAAACATCATTTCTTTCTAAGTAAAAAATGATTGGCTTTCTGAACAAACAATAAATCCTGTGTTATTATCTTCAAATCTGTTGTTGCCATTGAAACCATCTATTCACTGAATTTATTTCATTTCTTCATTTATGGCATTTATGGCATTTTCTGTTAAGTATAGTAACAAAGGAATCCTTATTGCTATCCAAAATAGAATGGAAAATCAGATAGTGTAGATATATGTATATTTGAAGATATATATTTTGTACATATATATATATATATATATATAAATTGCTTAATCTAGGAGAAATTCTACAGTTTGCTGCAAATAGGTGACCCTTTTATAGCGATTAGCTTTAAGGTCTCCTCAAGATCAGGAGGTTGGTGCTCTGGGGTGTGTACTAAGTCATGTTATAATAAATGTAAAGGGAAATTCAGGAATGATAGAGGAACATTAAGGTGTATTGTACAGTAAGTTCCGATGCCCTCAACACAAGCTGCCCTACATATCCTTAAACCGCTGTTCATGCTTTGATTTTTTTTAGGAAAACAGAACAGTCTTTTTTGATGCCTGCTTGATAAAAGAGCAGACTTAGTGTATGACTTGTGAAAGTTTCACATGTTGTTTTGGAAATACATGTAGTTCCCTTTAAAAGACTTTTCTTTTTTCGAATAGATACTTCTGTTTTCAAAGTAGTTAGATATTTTATGACAATTGATTTTATGCTTGTTTCTCTCTCCAGTAATGATTCATCTGTCATTCATTTTTTAATATGCAAGATTTATCTGTGAAATCATTTTCATTTTAAGGAAAGATTTTGGTGATATGTGCAGATTTCAATTTATTGGTACTTCTTCTCAGATTTTGTTTCAGTACTGTTCCAGATTTCTTATTTGTATCTTTTAGCTCACATATGTACAGCATTAGGAATCTGTGGCTAGGGAGTATATGTAATCTAGGATTGTGGGTGTAATGAATGAAGCATAGAAGCTGTCAACACATTTTTCTCTTTTATTTTAAGCACACTTTTTTAATGTAAAAAATACGTAGCTATTTTCCCATGAATTTTTGTGACAAATCACAGAAGTGAAACCCTATGTCTAAACACTTCCAAACTTTAGAAAAGTTGAACTCTCAATATGATTTCTGCGGTCGTAGCAAGCTTCTATATATTCATGTTTCCAAATTCCAGAATTTTATAATTAATCTATCCTGAAACTTTTTTTCCATGGGGCTTTCTGTATGTAATGTTGTATCTGGGTTCCTAAGAGAATACCTCTCTGTGGGTGAGATCTGCTAGACAGATGTTGGCCTCTATGGAAAGGCCGTGCAATCCCATACTGCTTGTGCAACGTTCAGCTTGGACGAAACACTGTCAGGAGAAAGATGAAGGGGGAAGAGCTTACTTCTTGTTTTAGAATTAAATTGCAATTAATACCCCATTCCACAAACTTTCTACTTTGGGAGTATGAAGATGGCTTGATTTGGAAGGGATTGCTTGTATGGTATTAGTGCATGATTATCACTTGTGTTTTGTCCTTGTAAGGTAGTGTATGTCCTTGTGAGTTTTCACAAGTAAGCCCGTTGCATACCTACATAACAGATGTTCATTAGTCTCAGGTTTGATAGAGCTCTATGTGGCAGGGTCCCAGGCTGAGGCTAAGGGTTATTACAGGTCAGAGACAGGCAGAGTTGTGTGAAGAAACTTGAAAGCACCTGCCTGACTCCTGTCTTTGACTGTTATCAACTCGTCATCTGCATGACTTCACCAACAATGTGCTTTCAACTCACTTGAAAGAGAAAGGATCCTCTCTATTTTCTCTCCAGTATTTGTGCTAACTTGGCCTGAAATATCAGACCTTGACTATGGAGGGATAAACAGCTGAACAAAGGAAAAAGAAAAGACAAGAGTTTCTTGGAAAACTCTCTAGTGTATTTATCCCATTGGTTTTTATTTTCAAGTCTTTAGTTTTTCAGGTTTTGTGATCCATCCCTGCGTTTCTAGATGGGCTGTAAAAGATAAAAACATATTCATGTATTGGTATCGTGAAGCGTTTAAAATTCTATTTTTCCAAGCACATAGTTATTTTTCTACATATCACATTTAATATTTCAGTTTGAGTGCATGCTGTGTGTGAAAATGACCTCTTCTGCCCTGCTAAAAAGCATTGGTGTAAAGCAAGAACCTTCCTGGCCAACTACTTTATCCCTCCACTGTTCTCCTGTATTAATTATTGGTGTTATTTCCTCTCCACTTCCTTCTCCACCAACAGGAGCAGTTTATGGGGCAGACACAAATCTTAGTACCCATCGTATTTCTACTGTGTACACTTGCATACTTTAGCCAGGCCGTTTGTGTGCCAATAAAAAGGTAACGTATGGCCCACAACCGAGCTGTCTCTGAAGATACTGCAGGGTTCCCTTCTAACTCCTGCAGTCTAGCAGAAGCAAAATGAAAATCACCTCTTACTACAAGTGCATTTCATAAATCTCAATCTTTGTGATAGCACTGGAATCATTACATACCAGTTGGCTCTGATACGCTTGCACAGACACAAATTGAGTCCGACAGGACTGATGTCTCATGGACTTTGCTGTCATTTGAAATGCTAGATGAGGATGGTAGCGATGAAGGGGGGGAACTGGTGCCTTCAGCACTCTGCCTATGAAGATTTTTTAGATTTGTGTTTTTTGATGGCAGAGCTGATTCAAGAGATGGTTTTACAAACGAGATTGATGGCAGCAGTAGATTTCTAACAGCTGCTCATGTCTTTTCTTCTTCCTTGAGTAGAATCTTTGAGCATAGCAATGCACTTCAAAATGGGCTCTTTATGCCACCCACAAATCTGTGTGATCCATCTAGTGGAATGATAATTAGTATAATTTTTTCTCCTCCCTTTTCGTTTTTATCTTGACTGCCTGGAAACCGCTCATGCGTGGTAATGAAAAAGATAGTATCTATTTTCCTTATTGTGATAAAGTTAAATTTCAGACCTGCCAAAGTTTATAAGTTGCTGTTCCTTAGAAAAGCAGAGGGAAAAAGTTTTTATATTCTTTAATTTCTATTATTGCTCAGGTGTGGTAAATTTAGACAAGAGTGAGACATACTTCTTCAACTTAAAGGCAGGTTTTGGAGCTGCAGTGCTCCCAGTATATTATTTTAAATTATGTTTCATAATAAATAAAATGGATTGAAATCAAGACTAAGCCCTTTATTCCAGGTTGGATTTCTTTTCTTCTGTTAGGTCTAATTCAAATATGTAGAGGTAATCACAACAGAAATTTTAGCCTTTGGGAGTTGTTGAATCAAAACTACATGGGTTCTGAGGTATTAATGTAGAAAGCAAATAAGCTTTCAAGGCTATCTTTAATACTATCTTTATTTTAAGAAGCATGTAGTTTAAGAAGTGTATTTAGACATTCTCTCTGCTAAGTGTCAGGGCACCATCTCCCATTATGAACTTCTTATTTTGGGTTTTGAATCCACTTTCAAGCTCTTCTTACAATATAAGTTAGCCAGCATTACATTACACTCATTAGGAATGATTCTATGATTTAAAAGGAATTGAGAAGATTGAGAGTGTGGTAGATATTTGATTATGGTAAAAAAAGTACACTAGGGATTACATTTGAGCTGTGAAAACATCTATGAATGATATGTTTTGTAATATAGGCCAGTGGCCTGAAATGAGTCATGATTCCTTTTCTTTCTGCTTTTAAAACTGTTGTGTCTTAATTATGAATCTCTCGTGTGTCTCATTTCTGTTCCTGCTAACCAAATATCTCTCTCCTCTTATCTCTTCTACAGGCTCTGAAAAATACTTCATCTGACATTTCCGACCAAACAGACTCGCAGTGGCTTCTAAGCCCGTGAGGACGAGGCTGCGAAAGCATGCTGGTGCCAAGCTGTCGGATGATGCACGTAGTCAGGCCAGTGGTGGTGCTCCTCTGCTTGCTGCTCTGTGCTGATGCTGAAAGTAAGACTATTACTCATTAGTGCTGAGGTCTTGACCATGATGAACATTTTTGTTTCCAGCTGGCAGTTACTAAAAATCTCTGAATGAGTTTCCTTTTGAGCAAACCTTAAAACACTGTGAGGTCCTATCTGGCTCACAGCTAGTATTTGAAAGGGATTGTTTATGCAGTTTCCTTACTATTTTCCTCTGAATGCCCCTTTTATTAAGCAACTAATGGTTCCTGCTCTTCTTTTTGTTTAAAAGTTGGTGAAGGCCATTCTCACAAACTTCTGAAGTCAATATAAAGCGCAAACTTGCTTACCAAGCATTGATTGAAACTTCTTTATAAACTCTTCAATTACCCAAATATTTCTTTCCTAAATTTGTTTAAAAGAAAAAAAAAAAAAAGCAGACAACTTTACCCCACCTTTCAAAGTAATATTTAGTCCAATTAAAATTCCAGGCCCTTTGTAACTGCCACAACAGCTGTTCTAATGTATTATTTCCGACAGCTGTTGTGGTGTACAGTATTCAAACAAATCAAGCAGAACTGACAACCTAGTGGTTGGCCTCAGTGTGTGAGGAAAGGCAGCAATGTTCCCTACTGGTGGGGGAAAACTGTTGGGTTTTGGTCAATTAGCTTACCTATTAATGGGAAGATAATATCTTCTTTTTAATTAGGAAATCATTAGGTTTATCTTGTTTACATATGTTCTTTCGCCCAGCTGTCCAGTGACTTTTTGAAAAGTGATTTGTAAATGAGAAAAGCCGTTTGCTTTCCACCTGTTGACCTCCAGGTTTGCTACAAGCTGTTCTGTTCACTGGATTCCGGGATGTTTTCCTTTTGTGTCTTCCTGAGTCTGTAGACATAAATCAAACATTCAATAACTTTGTTCCAGCTCTGACTTTTGAAGACTTATGTGTTTTTCTACATGTCGATGAAAAAACATGGAAACAGATTGGCTGAATTAGAAAAGAACCCACAAGAGTAAACTGGCATAAGTAGGACTGGAGATGTCAATTCTTAGCAAAGGAATACTTGAGTTGCATGCATTTTGCACTCCAGATGTACGGGATACACCAATAAATCAGATATAAAATCTTTCCACTTACAACTGTAGTAAAATTTCTTGTTTTAACTGTAGCACCATGAAACTGAAGGGAGGAAGGAAAAAAAAATGCTCAAAGAAAAGCACTCCAAGCATACGTGTTTGTGGAGTTATGACAGTTGAGAATGCTTGGCTTCTTTCCAGGTAGATAATGACCAGCTGGGATGGTTGTGTCTAAGGTGAAGCCAAGGACATTTTAACACTTTAGCCAGCAAATAACTAACTGGGAAATGGGCCCAAATGCTGGATGTTTCTGCAGTTTTAAAATATCACATATTTTTAAAGTAAATCCAGGGCTTAGCAGACATAGATTCTAAGATCTGTTATGTCTTTTCTGCTGGGGATGATGGAATATCCAACCTCTTGTGGTCTAGTAGTGAAAATTTTTGAATTTGGCAAGTCCAATCTGGTAATAACTTGCTAAAAGATGGTCCAACACTGGTGGCTCACTTATTAGTTCTGTACTCATGAGAGAAGACCCTAGTCTCCTTAATTATAAACAGAAGCTGTTTCTTTCATTAGTCTTCTCTTGGAGTTGAGAGGAAAAGATGTATTTTTTTTGAAGACTGGCATATGATTTACTGTAAAATTTGCTATTATGTAAAACTGTACAGTATTGATCTTAAGGGAGAGTTGCTTTTCCAAAAACTCTTGTCTTCCAGTGAAACCAGCTCAGAAAGCAGTGTATAGTCTTAAAAGTTTTGCAGTAAGAACTAAGAAACGGTAAAAAAATGATGATTCAAAAAATACCTGTAGTGAATAACTGGTGTTTTTAGCCTGGATTCTAAATACCTGCATTCTTTACTATCCCAACTATCTCTGCACTATCCCAACAAATGCAGACACCCATTCAATGCAACAGGACAAAGCAGGCACCCATTTAATATAATAGGTTAATTACCTGTTGTTGATTTCTTCTCCCTTTAGATCATAATTTAGCCCAGATTATTGTGTGAGTGATTATTAATATTTTACCGTGGTTATCTTAGATAAGTAATATGCCGTGAATGCTTTTAACATGCAATGAAATGCAATGATTAAGAGAACTTTCATCCAAATGCTCACTGAGTTTTTTTTTTTTAAACAAATTTACAAAATAGCTCTGTTTTGTGGCAGAGGAAATAAATTTATCCTTTATGATTTTGTGTAGATGTCTGTGTAGTTAGTAGGCACTATGAGACAGGGTTCTGAGGCCAGAAGACAGCCAGACAAAAAAAAAATACATTAATAACTTCTTGGAGAAGTTTTTTTGCTCTGCTATGATTAGTAGAATACTTATTGTTTATTTTTCTTACTAGACAATAAGGAAAAGAAAATAACCACTTAAAATATTGATAAATAGTATTTTATTAATAAAATCATAAAAAATATAATATGAAAAAAGATTATTTCAGTTAATGAAAAATTGATAGAGAATTATATATAGAAGTATAATCTAATAATTTCTTCAAGTATTCTTTACAAAACATAGAATTTCTTCAAAGCATATTCATGCTGTATACTAGCCAAGACTGTAGGTCAGTGTCTCTTTTAGGGAATTCAAAAGGAATGAATAAGCAGATGATTACACTAAAAAAAAAAGACTTTGATTTTACTCTTTCCATCTTTCCTTTGGAAAGGAGTTGAGCTGATCAGTATCACTTATTTCCCCAAAACAGAATTGTAGTTGCTATTTTGATGATTTAAAAATACTGTTGACTGACTTCTTAGGTAAAGTCCTGAAACGTATCTGTGTTTTGCTTATTAAGAGTTTCTGCCATGTGTGTAGTGGTACAGTGAAAGTGCATTCTGATGGCATTGGGGTTTGTGGAAAGTGAACTAACTCTTACTTGTGCCAGGTAAATAGAAAATGATGACTTTAAGAGGTTAGGCTTTTATCTGAAGTGTATGTTTTATATCTCCGTTTTACCCATAATAGTACAGATAAAAGCTTTTTTTTTGCTGTTACCTTTAATTTCTGCTTACCAATAATTAAGAGTGATATTGAAGAATTTTATGATGCCCAGAATCTTTCAAATTGAACACAACCATAATTCTTTCTTTTCAAAGGTAGTTTCATAGTTGAAACTGATATTTTTTAGCTTTAGATATACTTTTCTGCTTGCTTTCCTTTGAAGGAATTACAGAAGGAATTCATTATGATAAGAGGGAAAAAATAATGCAAGATTTTCTTAAATTGCACAAACTTAGTTTAAATTTCAACTGAAAGATCATGATACACTAAACATAAACTAAGGAGGCTTGTGATAGCTGATTGTTAATGTGTCTAGTATAGTCAGACTTGATGATACTGCATTTTAAATCTTACTTCTCTGTCACTTAACCCAGTGAACTAAATAAAAAGACTATGATTGTAGAGTATGCACAGGCTTTGAAGTTCATAAATACTTAATATATATAGGAACATTAATATATATATATATGTGTGTTCATATATTTATATCAGTATAAATGGCAAAGTAACAAGATTAAAAGGCAGTAAAATTAGTATTACTCTTGTGCCTTTTATTTATAGTAAACTAAAGGGTTACTTGCTTAGGTTTAGTACTAATATTTTCCATACTTAGGAAAATATTAGAAGTATATAAGAAGATTATTATGTAATTGCCAAGTAGGAAGGATAATGTGCTAGCCGATCCATCAATCCATCTTTTTTCTTTCCCAGTTAACACCATCCCTCTTCTTTAGAGATACTTGAAGTTCTTTGACGAGGTGAAACACATTCATACAGTCTGTATTCAATTTTTTCATTCTAAGGATTAGTCTACAATGGTAAATTAACCCAAATAGGTATTCTGAACTAATTATCCTGCTTGAATTTTCCTGTAATAAATCTTGCAACTGAACATACAGCATTTAAACAAAAAAACATATTCTAGAATAATCTTGCAAAGCGTATAAGCAATCAAGTCAGATATGGTAATGATTTACTTTTTTGGCATGTGTGCTTATGGTAACTAACTAAATATACTTTTAGATACTTATGTAACTACAATAATAGCTAACTAATTTTTTTATATTATGCCTTAAAATGTGCTTTTACTTTTTATTTAATACTTTTATCTCTGAACTCATAAAGAGTTTATGTCAATAATTGCTTTCAGTTATGTGACGTAAACTCTAAAAGACAAAATCTTTCTACATTTTATAAGTCTGTTTTCCAGTGTCATCCATCTTCACATGTTTTAATACTGTTTGCATGCACTGAGTATAAAATATAGGCCTTTGTTTACATTGTTACTTCATTTAATGCTAGTGATAATTGCAAGAAAGCTTAAATATGGACTGTTGTCTGCCTTTTCTGGAAAAAAAAAAAGAAAAAAAGCTTTCAATTTTGTTTTATACTCCCTTTATAGAGAGTTTTTGTGTGCTCTTTATAGTTCAACCCCAGGACATTTTCCAGTTGATTTTATGAAAATTGCTGCATAGTATTATGACAGTAATTTTATAGTGTACTTGTTAAGTTTGCCATTAAAATACATCAAGTAAATCACCCATCAGTTCTCAAAAGTTTTATTCTTAGACAGAAGTGGAACAGCCTATTATAACAAACCATTCTAGATGTATTCATTTTTTCTCTACAGCAAAGTGAAAGCCTTGAAATATGTCTGATACTTGAGATGGAAGAATCACAGGAAATTAAAAAGTTATATGATTCTTCTAAAAGTAGTGACTCAGTCAGAAAAACTGCAGATAATGCAGGTGTTTACATAAAACAGTATTTATAACCCCCTAATTTGTCAAACCAAAACTTTAGCAAAACTTTAGCAAACCAATAGCAAATTTGAATAATATAATTCCTTGAGTAGCTGTAATTACTAACATATCTGTTTAATGTCCCATAAGCTGTCAAATACTGATAACTAAATTTAGATCTGACACATTTTCCCAATTCAAATAATTTTTAAAAGGTGTTTGACTTGTGTCTAAATCAGGACATACTAAAGCATTTCAAAGTTTAATATGAGCAGAAAATTCTTGTGTATTTAGTAAATTATATATTCAGAATTAAGTGTTGCTTACCATGGCTTTTAAGTTCTAAGAAAACTGAAGAGCAGCTGTGGAACAGTTTTCCTAAGCACTTTTTTTTTTCTTGTGAGTTTATCTCTGTCATAGTGAAGATTCCTTCCTTGTCAGTTTCACAGCTGCTGTTAGTTTATGTTGTTTCAGGCCCCTGCCTTCCAAAAGCTGAGGACTAAATGAAGCTGAGTTTAAGCTCTGGAGTTGAGATAAAAGCCTTTTAGCCCTGGCAGTGTTACCAGTGCCTGATTGTAGGAGCAGTTACTTTGTCTTTGATTTTTGGGCTGAAAGATCCACTTTTTTTGGAGTGTGTTGCGTGTGTTTTGTAATTTTAAAGGACTCACAAAAAAAGTCAGGAAGCCTGAGGTCTTTTGCAATCCGCAAAAAATCTAGGTAAAGAAGAGATATTTTAATAGGGAGAAGCAGTGGGGAAAAAACACACTGTTCAGATTAAAGTCAACTAAACAGAAACTGTATGCAGAAAAAAAACTTCCTTATAGGTATAATCTGCCTGACTTTGTACAATTCCCTGTAGCATCAGTAATGACAACCGGCAATGAAATGATAGGTGGCTTGTGTTTTCCCTTGTCAGAACTGGCATAGTAATTCCAATGTATCTTTGACTGATAGACTGCTTAATAACATTGCTACATTCTTACATTCATACAAAAGTTTAGTAGACATCTATATCAGAGCCTTTTTATGGGATGAATTTATAGGAGAAGTAAAGGAAAAACAGCAGCATAGAAATTCTTGATTACTTAGGTTATATTCACATAGCACAAAAACTGCTGTGGTGGGTTAGGTCATCATTTCTTATCTGAGGTTTACCTCTCAGTAGCTTAGTAGGAGATAAAGTCATGAATAATGATATGCATTTCTACAGTAAACTTCTGACTCCAGTCCTAATATATCACACAATATCTAAAAGTACACAGAAAGATTGATGTTCAATCTTTTCCTCCTCCCATCTTTCAGGAAACCACCTTCACCAAAGATTATTATATATAAGATCTTATTATCTTAAAAAGGATCCATTTGAAATCACATTTTCTCAAATGAGCTAGGCAAATGCTAATAAGATGGTTGTTTTTAATATCACCCTTTCAAATTTTTATGAACATGCATATTTTTGATGATCTTTGGGTGCTGCAGACTAAATTAATTTACCTGTTTTGTTCTTGTGAAGGTAGTAATATATACAGTAAATTGCATCTTGATGTTACATTTCTAATAAAAGAGGTGTAAATGTAATTTTGTGTATAAATAACCACTTTGGTTTTTACTGAATATATAAAAGGTTGCAATGTGTATGTTCTGAGAATAATGAGAATAGTATTGTAGTGGGGAGAAAGTAATTCATTTGGTAAAAACAGAAGAGGCTATGTAATTCAAACTTGAAATTACTCATTAAAGGTGAAGGCACGTGTGGAAAATGATCATTCCAGTTTATAAGACGTCCTGCGGACTGACTGCAGAGAGCAGTTCGGACATGGGCGTGCTGTGTGAAATAACAGCAATTAACAGAACTTCATGATGCACACTACAGTGTAAATGAGGACTGTGATAGATAATAATTGTGAATTGATGATTAGGATGGTACCTTTTTTTTAGTTACCAGTATGTTATGAACAAAATAAAAAATGAATATGGACGTGCACAACAGAAGTATACAGAGTACAGTGGAAAGTGTTGTTCAAAGAGATAAAAAGGAAATTAAAGAAAAACTAATATATCAAGAAACAAAATATCAGAAAATCTGGTGTGGCCAGGGGCATCAGCTATGTAATTGCTGATGTAGTAGCCAAGTCTAAATTGCTCAGTCTTTTGTT
This sequence comes from Crypturellus soui, assembly GCA_032275445.1. Lineage (NCBI taxonomy): Eukaryota > Metazoa > Chordata > Aves > Tinamiformes > Tinamidae > Crypturellus > Crypturellus soui. The sequence continues at coordinate 4,711,087 of JAUBNY010000185.1, forward strand.
AATTTTGAATTGAAATTGGCCTGTCAGGACAACATTGTAATTATTTCTGAGTAACTGCTGTCTTACTAATTTCAGTAGTTTACTCTTTTACTCTTTTCTGCTTGGAAATGTTTTAAATTCTCAAAAACATGATATATACTGAAGAAGATGCCTCTTCTCTTTCGTTGCTATTGAAGTATCTTCCTATTCTGTGTTGCATAGGAGCCTTTTCCCAGTAAGACTTGTTCAGGAGCAGAACAACAAATAAACAAGTAAAACTGTATATTTTTCAAGCTTTCTTTGCACCTTCCTCTTCAGTAATAGCACAAACAGAAGGAAGACTGTATTACCATTGATTATTGGCACAGAAATGGGAAGAAGGAGAAGGTACAGCAAGGGAAAGTTTGAATACATTTAATAATAAATTTATTTTAGCAATAAGAGTTATGTGGACATTTCCAAGAGTGTTCAATATGGATCTTCTTATTATTATTTTTTCTTCCAGTAATTTAATGAATGCTTCAGAAAAGCATCTGAAGTAATTGTTGAGAACATTTCCAGGTGAAGCATGGATTGGGAGGATGAAATAATCATTTGATCACATCTTTGTAATGAAATAACATATATTTTAACACTGACAAATGTAAAGTCATACATCTAAAATCAGAAAACACGGTCTAGAATAGAATTTTGTAAATTAGAATGTAATGACTTTCAAAATAAATTTAAAGTTTTAATGAAAAATGCCCATGTGTTAAGATACAGCAATGAAGTCTAAAATTTAGTGAATTAATCTTTAAAATCATTAGCAAGGGTAGAGTGAATGGGAAGAGCAAGGCATTTTAACATGGGATGTGCCAGGTTAACAAACATCATCAAAATTTAGTGCAGTGGTTCTAAAAGTATTGTTTAAAAATGGGAAAGGATGAGCAAAGTAAGCATTCTTCCCCTCTGTTCAGCCTTGGAGTGCTGGGTCCAGTTCAAGAGGAACATGAACTGGAGAGAGTCCAGGAAAGGGCTACTAAGGTGGTTAGGGGAAAGACTGAAGAGTTAGGTCTGTTCAGCCGGGAGAAGGAGTGTGTTGAGGCTGCTGTCAGATTCTTCTCAGTGGTGTCCAGCCATAGGACAGGAAGATATGATCACAAATTGAAACACAGGAAAGTCTATCTATCTGAACGTGAGGAAGAGCTTCTTTACTGTGAGGGTGGCTAAACATTGGACTGGTAGCCTAGAAAGGCTGTGGATTCCCCATGCTTAGCAATACTCAAAGTCACCTGTGCAACATGCTGTAGGTGACCTTGCTTGAGCATGGGCATTAGACTAGATGATCTCCAGGGATGATCTGCATTCTGTGGTACTGTGTTCAAGCTTGCAAAATGTGTTTTAGCATCTCAGTTGTCAAAGCCAGTTTGCTTATTAAAAAAAAAAAAAGTTACTATTGATGGCTTATTTCACATGAAACATACATATTTAGGAGGTGTAAAAGATTATTAGGGAGAATTTTACTTAATAAAGATGAAAAGGATTTAACAATAATCTAGAAGCTAATTCTGGACAATTATTATACAATTACTGGAGCAAACTGCTCAAGTAGCAGTTTACTACTATGTATCTGAGTATACTCAGGTTAAGACTATATACATTTTTAACTTCAAAGAGAAGATGCTGGAGTGACAAGGGGAATTCATTTGACTTGGAACTATGGTCCCAAGATTAGGACTGTACTTTTCAAAAGTATGAAGGAGGAGGATAAGGTGAAAGCAGAACCATGGTTTGGGTATTCAAGAAGATAGTAGAAGATTCATTTAGAGCAGATCAAAGATAGGGAGTCTCTGAAACATGTCACAGGTTGTTGTGGAAGCAGTCAGCATTGGAAGAATTCATGGACAAGGAGTCTGTAAATGAATGCTAAAAGGACAAGCATGAAAAACCTCTTTAACATCCCTAAGAAATGTCAGAAGAATACACTTACAAAAGCCTACAGGCTAATGTGTCCAAGTGGCACCTCCTGTTGCCTCTGCTTGAGTTGCCTCAAGCAGCCTCAAGCAGCCTAATGGGCTGCTCAGAGTGGCAGCTGATACAGTAGGGTACTTGCTGTGCTCCTTTGGTCAGAAATATCCATATTTTTGGGGCAGGATTCACCAGAGTTTCTTTACAACTGTACATTTTCCAGAAAAGCTTACAGGGTGCTTCTGTCACTGCTGGGATATTTGAAACCTATGAGATAAAATGAGAAATGCTGGCATGCTCTTAGACAAAGCCATTTGTAGTTTTGGAAGAGTACAATGGTGCTGTTTCAGATGGTGGAACTCACACTGTTGCTGACTGTATGACTGTGTGTGTTTCTTCGTGACAGGAGAGGCAAGGTCTAAAGAGGTTCTGCAAGGCACCTTCTGGTGTTTTACAGGTCACAGGTTAAGTAACAAAATAACAAGAGTGAAAAATCCTAAAGTTTATTTATTTACTTATTTATTTACAAATAATCTCTTGTATTCAGCACACTCGGCATGTCCACTGACCTTTTTCAATATCTGTGGTCTAATGAAAGTGACTTAAAGGTTGTAGGATCTAAAAATGTATGCACTGTGCTGAAAAAAATAGAGGTGAATTGTGACTAAAAAAGATTTTAGAATGTATTAAGAAGATGACATTATATTTACAGCACTAAGTCCAGCTTTTCAGATCAAGTGAATAAGGATTCATTTAAAAATATGAATGGTTTATGCTTTCTTTTTAAATTAAATATCCCATAAGAAATTAATTTAGATTCCCTTAAAGTTATTTAATAGTATGCTAATTAAAGATCAATCTGTTATTAAAGATATGTTTGTTAAGATTTTAAGCACTGTAAAATAAAGATGTAGTTACAGTATCTGTTTCACAAACTCAGTATGCTTTTCATCAAAGACTACTTAACATACATTAGCTGCTTGAAACAAATGATTTTTTATGATTGACTATGCAAGCTTAGCAATTGACTAGTGATTCTTCAAACTTATATTGCATTCAAATATTTATGAACTAAAATCTGTATCTTAGTTCTTATCAGAAATTGTAGCAATGAATACAACTTTATTAAACAGTAGTAAAACATAAATTCCATTGTTGGAGTCTTACAAAAGTTGGTCATTTAGCAGAGAATGCATGGTTGTTTCTAGCTTTTCTTTAAACTCATGAATTATTATGATACATATCAAAAAATTGGCTGTGACTATGATATTGAAAAAGTGCTATTCATATGTTACTACAAATAGTCTCAGTCAAAGGGATAGAAACAAAACTATAATATTTTTATTTTTTATTTTTTCCTACACGCATGTTTGTAAACTGAACATCAGTCTCTTGTAGACTGAGGCTTTATATTTTGCTTACCAACTTGATATTGGTTATTACCTATGAATTATAGACTTCTAAAAGAAGCAGTGTTAAATGGAAGTGCTTTGGAGGCTCATAGCTACAAGAGCATAGAGAACATGAGCATGTTCTGTAGCTTCAGACCTATATGAAAAATATATGGGATTTTTACACAGCAGGAAAGCCTCTTGAAAATTTTTCTTCATTACACAATATTTGACAATATCTCAGTAGCTATGCAGAGCAGGAGCTCATTTAGTGTATTGACAAAATCAGCTGAGTATCTATGACACTTCAGGGTTGATCTTAATTTAGATAACAGAGAGGTTATGTATGAATGACAATTAAAATATCTGCATAAACTTGATTCCTGAATCTTTCTGATTTTTTTTACATGTCAGGTGTTAGATGGTAGAAGACGAGTATTTCTATATTAGGTATTACTAGAAACTATTCAGCTCATTTCTGAAGAGATTTCCATTTGTGCTTCTTTCTTGTTTCTTAATACTATCAATCTACAAATAGAGCAGATTTGTAACTAAAATTTGAATTTAATTTGTTTATATGATTTTAAAATACAGGAGTTGAAAAATATGGGTAAATTTGGAAGAATTTATTTATATTAAATATTATTTCTCAGCAGCCAAAGTATTTTCAGACTCCCAACTCCAAGAACATCTCATGATGTGTGTAACTTTTTAATAGTCAGAAAAATTCTCTTTTCTGGAATGCTCCCCAAAAATATTTTTCCTTTGTATAGATCAGTAATTCATGGCTCCTCTCTAATACCTACTCTAGTTTGACTGGGAGTTTAGAGCTACCTTTATTAGCAACTGTTACTTCTCTACTCTTGGGGAGATCTGCCAAGTCTTCTCAGTAGCACAGCCTTTTTTGTGTGTCAGGCCATTTTTTGAGTATTTTTATCAGTGGCTTATTCTTCCTTGCAAAATATACCTTGGGGTATAACCTTGGAGGAAAACAATAGTCTGTGAGCAGGAAAATCAAAAATTCACATCCCTTTGATGTTAATAGATCTGTAATGTCTTTCCATTTTATATAGAAAGCAATGTGAAGCATCAGGGAGAATAAAAAAGGATTTTCTAAAGTAAGAGACAACCAAATCTTATCCATTTAGTTTTGTACCAAATGTGTTTTCTTTACTGTATTCCTATTATTAATGACTGTGACATTCTGCTAATTACATACTACTATTTTTTTCTTGTTAGCAACAGAATATAAAACTGCAATTCTTAAATTATCGTAACTCTTCCTTTTGAGCTAGAGATATCTTAAAGCAGAAAATGCTGTCTTGTGTATAGGCCAACCTCAAAAATGAGATTTACTAGGCATCTTGAATGTCAAGATGCCTAGGCAAGAGGGGAAGGGGACATACTCAATGTAAGGGAAGAGGTGTCCTTTTTTTTTTAATCTTTATTGTTGTCATAGCTTTCACTCACGCATCTACTTCAAACTACTTTTTTACGGGTAAGTTAAGAATCCTAATTTGCAGTTCATTGCCGTAGTGAATATGTGTGGATGTTACAGGTATTTTTTAATAACTTAATCAAGAAAAGAAGAATAATAAAAGTAGAAAAATGCATCTTGCTATATAGGAGAAGATCACTAGGAAAATGCAAGGCAAGTAATGTGATTTTGAGGAAAGCCATTTGCCATTACAGTGGTAATGCATCCTGTAGGATCTTACGGATAATAAAAAGATCTTTATTGTTTTAGAAGGCTACTCAAATTTGTTTCCAATAAATATTTTGTAAATGCAAAAATCTCCAATTACATTCGATATGCTGAGTCATTTATAGTCAGTTTTTTTGAGACTGTACTTTTAGGCAATACTTTAAATCTCAGGACCATGAAGTTATTTCAGTGATGTTCATTCATGATTACAACGCTACTTTATTGAAGATAAAGTATTTTTTTAATGAGAGGTGGTGGTAGAGAGGTAAATTTATATTTCTTTAAAAGATTTCATTTCTCTTCAGAACTTGCACGTGTTCCAGAAAAGACAGTTAACATTGTAATGACTGAAAAGTGAATAAAAAGCACATGCACAAATACCATTAATCCATAAATAGTATTTGCAGGATAATTTACATCCCACCGTTGCAGTACTTGTCTCTAAATGCTCCTAATAAATGCTTGCTTCTAATAAATGCTGTTTTCAAAAAGTGTGCCAAATATTTTTTCTGCCAAAACATTTGAAATTGCACACAGCAGAATCTATAATCTGAAAGTTCTTTTGCCGTTAACTTTTTCCGTATTTTCTGTGCCATGGTTGTTGAAGCTGCAGTCCTCATTTGGCTAGAGTTTGAGCATTCGGTCCCAGGTTCTGCATAGCAGTTAGTGCAATGAATGCCACTGCCACTCTCTATTCCTGGACTAATAGGTAGTTACTCCTCAAGCTCCTTAACTGCAATGCTTTCTGCCTGGTGATGGAGATCAGCAGGGCATGTCTTCCACTGTGCTGGGATGAGCAAGGATGCAGACCTAGATGAGCTAGTTGCACCCAGGAGGAGCTGCTTGGCAGCAGCCAGGCGTGGGCCAGGTGTGCTGTGATGCCACCAGCCTCGGTGTGTCTTTGGTCTCTCCTTGCCAGCTCAGGGGTTCTGGCTGTCTCTACTTTTCTCTGACGCTTTCCCGTACTTCCTCTGCACTCCTTTTCCTCCTCAGCTATCACTGCCTCTCTTTTGGTTGCTCCTGCTGAGCAGTACAAGCACCCATGCCCCATAAATGCCTGTGGAATTTGATATTGAAGTGTTGTCGATTATGCATCATAGAGCAGAAACAAAGCAGGAGCAGCTGTGTGGAAATAATAGAATAAAAAATTCTTCAAACCAATTTCTTCTAAGTTGCAGAAACTCATTAGAGGTCAGTGAAGCAGCACTGCAACATTAAGCTTAAGTGGTACAGCCTTGCTCTCTTACTCAAACAAACTCACTTTCTCACTTTTGTTTTTTCTGATTTTGGACATTTAAAAATATTTTTTCTTGATCAAACTCTTTCCAAAAATGGAAAGATCCTTTTGATAGTAATCATAATGCATGATCAATCAGCCAGATACTCAATCAGTACTCTAGTGAAGAAAGGGAGAGCTCTCATTAATGACATGAAAAGAAGAAAACTAATTTTTTATCTCTTGTCAAAGTTAGAGAGCCCCTTTCAAGAAGGATTGTAATTGTGCATGAATATTTCATTTATTCCTCCTTTGTTTTAAAAAAATGACAAAACAATTTCATTCATCTTGCACCTTATGATTTGGAGAAAATCCAACCTTATGAGTTGGAGAAAAAAATGACTTATTTTGTTTCTGGCATATTTTGCTACAGTTTAATATACCTGCCTAACTTAGTAAAGGCATAGGATCTTTGAAATTACTAGCTCTTGTAAGTTCTTTCTCTCTTTTTTTTTTCTTTTTTTTTGTTTGTTTTGTAATATAGCCTTGTCCTTGTTTTTCCTTGAGACCGAAAGACTGAACACTCCTAAGTACCTGTAAGAGGAATGTAATTCCCAATTCTAAAAATAGAAAGTTTGGATAGACCTAATTCATAGTGGTTTGCTGTTGTTCATTATCTTAATTAGTCTGGGTAATTAAATCATTAATTTATTGGAGCTGATCCCTTGCTAACAGACAGTAAAGCTTAGTGCTGTCCTGCCTGGTCCCCTAAGACCTGCCAGGTCAGTTCTTCATGCAACTCTTCAGTTAAGGTATTTCAATATAGAAACAGGCTGCCCAGAGAGGTTGTGGAGTCTCCATTTCTGGAGATCTTCCAAACCCGCCTGGATGCCACCCTGTGCCACGTGCTCTGAGTGTCCCTGCTGGAGCAGGGGATTGGACTAGATGATCTCCAGAGGTCCCTTCCCCTTTAACCATTCTCTGATTCTGTGATTTGTGCGGTCAAGGGGCGTGAAGTCCTGGCAAAGCACTGTAACTCTCCATCATGAGTAGCACCATGCAGATTAATCCAACCTATTGGAAATTCTTTCAGAAAAACTGCTTTTTCATGAGTATTGCGACAGTGGAAAAGGCAAATAGCAAGATGACTAGCTCATTAATGCTTGGCAACAAACCGTATGACAAGGAGTTCATCATACAGATCTGACTGGCGTTTTTATCAATAGATTTTCATTCTTCATGGTTTCATGAGGTCATTCTTTTGTGTATGTGAATTTCATTATCACTGAGTACAGAATACTTAACATTTTGTTTCAGTGATACCAGGGTAGATATTCACCTGCCCAAACTCTCTGTGAAATTTAGTGACTGAAAAACTATTGCTAAATTTGTCAGCTAATGCTGTGTCAAAATGATTATCATTATAAAAGCTACAGCACTGGCTACTTTCTCGAGCTTTATATGATGGAGTCGGCAGTCCTGAAAGCACGTGGAAGAAATTATTTCTTGCAAGTTTGGAAACTTCTTGCATAAATGGTAACAACAGTAGGAATATCCACACTAACTTTTATTTATTTATTTATTTATTTATTGGTAAAATTGAAAAGAAGAAATTCTTACACTTGTTTGCTTGTAAACATTCACCAGGTGGTTGTGTTGCCATTCATCTTGACAGGTTGGAAACAGGCAAAGAGGAAGCTCATATAGTTCAACTAAAGAACAATGCAGGGCCTGGGGGTCCTGGTGGACACCAAGCAATGGGAGCTTGAGGTAAAGAAGGGCACCAGCCACCTGGGCTGCATGAGGCTGAATTTTGCCCATGGTCTCCCTTGGGAGATTCTTTTTCTCTTCTCAGCCCTGGTCCAAACCAAACCTGAAGTGCTGGGTTCACTGCTTGGTGCCCCAGTGCAGGAGAGATGTAGACACAGAGCAGTGAGTCCAGTGAAGGACCACTTAACCACAAAGATGGTTAAGAGACTGGAGCATATATTAGGAGAGGAGAAGCTGGGAGAGCTGATTGTTCAGAAATAGAAAAAAAATATTATTTTTTTTTTAATAGGAGAGTGGTTAAACACTGGGACAGGTTGCCTAGTGTTTACCAATATAGACTCTACCAGAGTTGGTAGAGTCTACATCCTTGGAGACACTCAAACCTCAGCCAGACGTTAGCATAAGCATCCTCTTGTTGCTGACCCTGCTTAAGCGGGGGGGGAAACTCAGATGATCTCCAGAGGTGCCTACTGGCCTCAGTGAATTGGTGATTCTATGAAAATAGCAATTTGGTGGTTATGTGAAAGTTTATGTCAAAATTTCAATGTGCCTTTAGTGCTTTCTGACTTGAAACTGTAAAAGCAAAATATTATTAAGCCTTCTAGTTTTATATAAGAAGAATGGGAGATGTATTATCTCTTCTTTTTTTTTTCTCTCTTCTAGAGAAGAGAGAAAAAAAAAAAGTTGGTTTCCTTAGCACAATGAGGAGAAAGGAAATGCAAATGTTTTTCTAAGAGATTACATTTTCATTGCATACAACTTTAACATCTCAATATCCACGATGGAAACAAACCCCAAATCTGCAAGTGTTAATGAAACTGTGCAGTCATGAAAGGAAAACAAGTAGAAGAGACAGATGATTGAAGAAAGTATCCAGTCTTCCTTTTAATTCCTTTCTATATAATTCAGTTTTGCTCCACTTACAATGAAGCAAGCAACTGCATGACTTCAGGTATATCTCTTGTATCACGATCACTTTGAGTGTTGTTCCTCCTGTGAAAGTCTGGACAACTCTGCAGTCACCACTCCCCCCAGCTTATTTGAGTTTAGGGAACATTCTTTTTTCATAAATATATTTTGAGTGATTTAAATATGCCTTCAAGTGAAATGTGTGAATGAAATCCTGCGCAAATGAAGTCAGCTGAAAAAATCTCATGCCAATTACTAAGTCCATGACTTACTACGTCCCAAGTCTTCCCTTATATTATGCTGTGTAAAGCATTCCATCAGAACTTCAAACTGAGAGTAAATCGTTTATATACTTTGATTAATCAAATTTAAAATAAAAGCTGTAAAATCTAACTGGATCAGTTATATGACTCTTGTGTACACTCAGTATATTTAAAAATTAAGTTTTGACTAGGTCCTCAGCATTCCCTAATCAAAATCTCTAACATTGAAAACTGTCATGCTTTTCTCTTTTTTTGTGGAAAAAATAAACAGTTGGTATTATTTACAATTTTATTGAAATATAAAGTGTGAGGTTACTGACCATATGTTATCTGATCACAGACTGCCATAGTTGTTTTATGGGTACTTAAGTTTGTGTTTATAATGCAATAGAAAATTGATTTCTTTTTCTGAGTTGGTATACAATTTTCTAAAGCATTAAAGGAAAGAGTAGAATTGGTTTGCATTATTACTTTCCAGATACTTTGCTTTCACTGATTGTCTTTTCAAATTTTGGGCAGGCAAAGGAGTAACGATATTCAAAGATGGGTGGCAAAACCTGACTATATTTATTTTAGATATACACCATCCTGTGTGAAGGTTACATAAAATATGTTGAAGCAAAATTGTAATATTTTATTATTTATGTTTGTAATTAGTATGTTAATGTTAAATATCTGTAAGTCATAAAATATGTATTTTTTCATTTGTTCATTGAATTTCCAGTCCATTTTCAAAAACGATTGAGAAATCTGAGTTTTATTATTCAAGACATTATATCTCTAACTGGTTAGAAATAATAACAGCACATCACCATACCTCTGCCATTAACTGCTGACCTCTGCTGTCAATGAAACTATGTAACTGGGTAATACTGTTTGTGATGGGAGAGACTGATTAAAAAAATCAAAGTTTAATTACAAGAAAATAATATAGCAGCTGCTTGGTCATCATGAAAACAGTTCTTAAACGGAAAAACTGCTCTTGTTCCCCTTGAGCTGGCTACCTTTCTGTGCCATGAGCAGTTTAAGGGCTGCTTACAAACAAGTGTAAACAATAATTGTTCTTTCTTTTTGATGATGGCACATTTTTTTCTGAGCATTTTGACATGGGAAAGGAATAATTCTTTACACACTGAGTTATTTGTCAATGAAATTTCATAATCAGGGATGAAAAGAGAGAAGAGAGGAAAGTGTGGATAGTTTGAACTGATTGAAATGATATATTGGGTAATAAAATATTTAAAAGACTCAACATTTTCTGCTTCTGAAAATGGTAGTCTTTGAAGAACACTGCCTGTGGTGTTATGTCTCAGACTACAATATCATCTTCAATTGCACCATATCTTTAATATGTGATGTTTCCAAATAATGTTTAATTAGTTACCTTTATTGCCTTAGTCATTTACTTAAAAAAGTGGATATTCAGAGTTTTTAATAAAAAATCAGTGTTTTTAATAAAATTTCTTAATTGCAGAAAAGAAAAAATGAAAGACTTGCACAAGAAGTCTGGAATTGGGACAAGTTTATGCCTAATAAGCAAATGAAATTCAAGACGAGATAATATCACATGCTGTAAAGAAGATTCACAAATACATGCTGATAACCAAACTGTCAAATTAATTTGGAAATGCAAATTTTATAGATGCAAATAAATTTAATATGTGCAAATCAGGATGTTTGATATCCATTGTAGTCTTCTATTTAATGTACATATTTACAGTTGGAGATGTGTATGCAAGGGCTCTGCATGTTAATTACAGTAGCCTTTCAAGAAGGGAACTCAAATGAAGATTAGAAATGTTGTTTAACACCCATTTATGTACCAGTGCATTGCTGAAATCATACATATTGAGGCAAATGTGCCTTCAATAGTTTCATAATTCAAGACAAAAACTTGTTGCTTTTATTTCCTTAGAAAAAGCAAGATGTAGGGGGAGTGGAAGACTACACTAATACATATATTGTTAGTACAGCATGTATTTTATGCAAGTACACAGACTGTAAAAAGATTCTTATACCTTTTAACAACTGCAACAATAAGTACATGCTGTGACAGTTACTCTCTACTTCTATGTGTGTAATACTAAAACTGTCGTAATAAGCCAAATTTGACTGTGTGTTAGTAACAATAGAAAGACCAACCAAATTTCATGCAGTTTTTTCCAACTTACTTTGTAGACTTAGTGAATGCTGACGGAATCTCATGTGATTGCATTTTAGAGTAACTTTCTTCAAGGTGCATATGGGTTACTTGATATTCAAGGTATATGAATTCTATCTCTTTTGAAATGCATTTCTCATATTCTAATATGAAGACTTATCACAGAAGTAGGTAGAAATCATTAAATCAAATATATTTTCCATTGCAATACATATGCTTGTTATTCATGTGTAGCCCACTGACATCAGCTTCAGCTACTTCTATATAAAGAATAGGCTTAAATGAATTATAAATGAGGCATTGTGATTGAAATCTTATCTGAATGTTAAAGATATTTCAAGGAAATATCCAGGAAATAGGCACAGTGAAGAAACTTGAGAAACAGAATAATACTGTAGCAACCTAACTTTTAGACACGTTAAAGTATGCATCCTTTCTATTATTCTCAGTTTTATTCATGGCTTTCACAACTGCTGTCCATCTCTCTGCCTTTCTTCCTTGTTTTCATCCTTTTGGGGCTAAGTCAAAAGGCCTTACTTCTTTCTGGAAGAAACTTGGCTTAGTAACTTTATTTATTGCTCACTTGCCTTTCCTAGGCATATATTTTTCTGTCTTTTTACATGCTGACTGATAAGAATTCCTGAGGAAAACAGGAATTGAATGGACAGGTGACAGTCAGTTTTGACCAGAAATTTGTACTGAAAATAAATATTTATACATATTTCATATACATAAAAATATGTAAATTGTATTTGTCCTAAAAATAATTTAACAGCTAGTTATTCTTTAAATAATAACATTATAAATAAAAGCATTAATAATATTAGAAGGCAGAATAGATATTTTTAAATAAGTAAGCAAAGCTAACTGTGAAATGCTATTTCTGTGCTATTTATCAGCAAATTCTTATTGTATCTAATTATTTAAATAGTAATTACAAATAATAGCACAACAATAGCACAACAAATAGTATAATAAAATTTTACAATAATTAAAAATAATAACATGCGAAATTATTGGCAAGCACTGGCTTCTGTAGAATAGGCATATTTTTATTTGATGTAGTCAGTTTATTTACTAACTTGTTTCACAAACATTTCTAATATCTCAATGACTTTAGTATAGCTTTTCTTCATAGTAAAAATTGTACTCTTCACATTATGGAGTATCATTCTTTGCACATTCAGCCTACTTACTATTTTTGTTTTCTTTCTGCTTCTTCTCCTCTCTTTCTCTCAAGCCCTATTCCATTGACTGCACACTCAGAAAAGTAATTTTCTCTTTTTTGCCATGTTGATGAGTACTAGGTATTTCAGGATTATAATAGATCACAGAACGAAAAGGACTATAGCCGACAGAATTATCACATCATACATCATTTTTTGTTTGTTTCCCATCATCCACTTTACCTGAGACTGACATTATTCAAATTGCAGTTGTTCAAATTGTTCATTGTTCAGAGCATTGTTGAATTGTTCAGATTGCAAATGTGCAGCTAGCTCGTTCCTACTCCTTCTCCCAATCATTCTTACTTGCACAGACTATTTTAACTACACGTTTAACTTGTCTATAAATAAAAATCTGTTGCACACACAGAAAAAACAATTTAGATCTTCACACAGCACGCTCCTGCTTCACATAAGCTGTTTCATATTGAGTTAGTTCCCCAGCAAACAGGCACATCTGCTCAACAGAATAGTATCACACATAGTACTATCCATTGGTTCTTGTTTTTCCACTTCTCTGTAGAAATATTTCTCCTTTCTTGGCAATTTTTTATCTGGCCAAAGCTGCAGGTGGCAAAGTGATTTAAACGGGAAGTTTTAGCCTATATTTAAGTGAAGAATTAGAACTTTAAAAAGCATAAAAGTCTGTCTTTTATCCTGTGCTTTTTGCAGCTAAAATTTATGCTGTTTCTGTCATTCTGGTCCTCGAGTTCTATTTTTTTAATGTGATTTTAAGATCCTCCCCTGTGATGGGAGTAACTTCCAACAAAATCGAAGGCAATGTCTCTCTGGTTTATATCATCAGTATATTTCGTGAGGAAAACACTGCATTTTACATTGAAGTCAGTTGTTTACTGATTATTAAAGATTTTGAAAAAATAATGTTTTAAGTTCTGCGTAGTTTGATATTTTTTTTCACCTAAAACCATTTAAGTTCCCTTTCGTTTCACAGTTCTTATAATAATCCCAGTTTGTTTCCATTATAACCATTACTTTCCCATGTCATGTGTGCCTGCTTAGTAAAGAATCCAGTCATATAGACTTTTGATATTTCAAAATATCAGTTGATAGATCAACTCTTTCACTTATTCTGTGTCTTGAAAAAAATATATGTATAATCAAAGAAAGGTAATAGATTAACTTAGCATGGTCCAATTCTGATTAGTTTGCGGTGTGTTTTATCCTCTTCTGATTTTTCCTCATGTGTTTATCAATTCTTTATTTTCAGAACTTATGAGTAGTTGGCCTATGTTTATGTGTATACATGCATGATTATGACATATTTTCTAAACCATTGTGAAGTGTTCTTTCTTATTTGGACTGGTTAAGTAAAGTGCTTAATTTTTATTCAAGTTTGTCTGACAATGTTGTGACAATGGGTTTTATTAGATTATACTATAAAAAAAAGAGAGTCATGAGGCAGTCATGAGATCATTATGAAAACATATAATATAGGAACTTCTTGACCTTTGTTATCTACCTACCTCTGTTAGGCATTTCATCGGTTCGAGAAATTAGGAGTAAGTCTCAACAGGGAAAGTCAGTAGGAAAGCTTAAAAGTTTTGTTTTAATTTAACATAAAATTTATCTATATTCCTAAATTTACATCTCAGTAGGCTTTCTGAATTGAGTGGAACTAAGAACATCCTTCATGATTAATATCATTTTTAATGCTGTTTTGAGTTGTTTCTGTTTCTGATACAATAGCTGGAAATGTGAGAATGGTTTCTAGTATTTATGTTTGTCTAGCGTGTTTAATAAACTGTGTGGTAATGAACTAAGTTTAAAGTTTTTAGGAAAATAACCTTTGTAATCAAGTTTTGGAAGAAAAGCCTCAGCGGGATTTTTTCACATGAGATTTCTTATGAACACATTTTCTAGGTGTTGTTTTCTTGCTCACACTTAATTTGAAGCACTGAACAATTTTCTGAGATTTTGGAAACAACAGCCATTTTCTGTCACCGTCAAATCTTAAACTTTATTACTGTGCTAATGTTTATGGAACATAGAGACTGTTTAACATTTCTCAATAAGTAACATCAGTTGAGACCAACAGTAGAAAGAGAAGTATTAAGTACAGAAAGAGTTTTTGCAGGACACTGGTTAATCGTTCTTACTTTCTTAAGAAAAGAGATATTAAGTAATATTTCATGTTTCACTTGAATGTTGATACCCTTGGGGCAAAGCAAGTATAGTTTATATTGTTTCTTCTGTTGCTTACTGCATAAGACTTAATTGTAATATATGTTCTTCAAGTACAGTGAGATTAGTACCTGTAAACTGTACTTAGGTGTTTTAATTAATATTTATTTGTTCTTAATTTAGGAAATGTAGAAAAAAATACAGCATTTCTCACAAACTAAGGTTTCTTCTAACAATTGCTTTAGTAGCCATTTCCTCAGCATGAAAAGGGTTCAAGAAGTAATTTACCTGAGCCCAGAGAATCCTACATTTTTGTTCTTTTAAATTCAAGGACAGTAAATAATTTATAACTTTTGCTTACTGTAAAAAGTATAGCAATCTCTTCAAGTAGGATTCTTAATTTTCTATCACACAGTGTCTCTCTGTGCCTTCTTCTCTTTTGATTCCTTCTTTATTATAATAGTTCAATAGACCTTTAAAAAGCTTTTTAATTTTAAGGCTTTTTATATCAGCATTCTCCAGACTTTTTTTCCTATTGTGAATAAAGTGGACTCAGTTATTATAAGGGAAAGATTTTGGAAATTTCTTTTCCTTATTTTTTAATAATAAGATAACTCAAACCTTTCTGAGAAACAAAGATGTGTGAAACATTTTGTGTTGTGTTACTTTAAAAGTTTAATTACAATAGCTTTCAAGTTTTTATTGCCTCACTTTATTATAATTTCTTTAACACTGATAGTGGCAATTCACCACTGCTTAAATCTAAAACAAACAAAACCATTTTTTTGAATATTGGTCTACATTTGAGCCTTTCTGTGTTTGTTTTTCAAAATGAGATTTAAAAAAAGGTTGTTCTCTTTTGCCTTTGAAATGTAAGTTGTTATTTTATGAATGCAAGTATTTGCAGTGCCATGCAATACAATACAGAATATTCAGAGCTAGTAAGAGCCAAAAGAAGACATAATACCAGTTTCTGAGTCCTAATCTTTTGCTCCAAAAGTCTTTATTGCTACTTAATCAGAGTAAGATTGCTAAGTTAGGAGCATTTGACTAATATATGACATCAGATTTCTTAGTTGAGGACAAGAAATTAAAAAAAGAAAATATAGGAAATTAACATCTGTACAGATGGTTTTATACCTGAATTGCCCAAATGAAAGTTCCTCACTTTTCATTTTCCTTGGCTTGAAGGTTTTGGTTTCACTGTTTTTGTAATATTTTGGCCATGATCAAGTCTTTTCATGTCAGTTTAGGCATCTGATCCTTGCCATCCCTTTTTTGTACATTATAAGAAAACAAAAAATAGAGTTTCAGGCTTTTTTTTTTTTTTATACTTTTAAGAATCTTTTGTACAAACTTACTGACCCTGGGTATAGTGAGCTTTTTTGTATTCATTTACCCTCAAAAACAATTCTTAACTGAAAAGAGAATAAGGAGGAGGATACAGGTTATCAAGCTTATTGAAATAATATTTTTTTATATATACACTTTCTGTTTCTATATCATCTTTGAAATAATTTTCACTTTTCTAGTGACTCGCTATATTTATATGCCTTTATCTTCACAAATGTGGAATACTTTTACTTTTAAATTTCAGAAGCAGGTATAATTTTTATGAGCTCAGGTCAAGTTTTGCAGCTGTCTTAAGGATTATTGGAAACAAAGATCACTAAGGAACCACACTTTTCAGGAAGCTGTATTTACGGTGCGCATAATTAATTCTCATCTCACAGCATGTGCTTCTGGTGTTAAAAAAGTTGGTGTTTCTAGCTGTCTTAGTATATACATATTATTTAAGTGTCCACTGAGTACAGTAAAATCCTTTGAATAAATTATAAATTTTCCACATTTGGAATAGCCTATTTATCTATTTAGCCTAATAAGCTTTATTAATTATTAAACTACTGTTCTCAATAGTGTAGTTATATAATCTCGAGGACAACTGAAAGAACTAGAACAACTATCAGATCATCAGTGAAGGCTTTCGGAAGCACTGTAAGCATAAATCTACTATTATTACTGGACAGTGTGGCAATGAGGTTTAGTACTTCTTTGATGAGAGATATACATTTTATGGCTGATAAAATCCTACCCGCATTTCAAAGACTGAGCCTTATTGTAAATGCACTCTACTCAGCAGAGATTGGTCACTCGTGTAGTTTTGTCAGTGTTCATAAGGTCCAACAGGAAGAAGAAAAGAGACTTAAAATTCAAACTGTAACCCCCTTTGTGTGATTTTCTTATGTTTTCACTCAGAGTGCTTCAAAACTGAAGTGACCTCTTAGATATCTGAGGACAGAGCATGCCAATAAATGGAAATATTGCTGTTTATAATTTAAAGTGCTGATCTACTTGGGAGAAAGAGCAGCTGTTCTCACTTGTAGTGTGATCAGTATATGGTAGCAGAGTCAAGGAAGGAGCAGCTGTTCATACCCTGTACATCCATCTTCCATTAAGCCCCAGCACATGAGAGAGATCATTGTAGTTTAGACTACAATTCAGCTAGTACCAAATACATTAAATAGTGCCCTGTTGCTTGAGGTACTAAATTATGTCTGTCCACACTCATGCATTCCAAAAACACCTCCTACCAAATTGTATAGTTTTTCATAAATTGACATGTTCATCTTCTTTTTGAAGAATTACCAAGGAACTTGTTTTCTTGTATTTTCCAGTGAGGAGAGGTGCCCTGCATGTGTAAAGAAGTGATTCATCTTGTTGTGGGATTAACCCAATAGTTTTGGTGCTGCAATGGGTAATCTGTTTTAGATCCTCTTCCCTGCTTAGGTCCCTCTTAGGTAGAGACCTAAGAAATAATTTCATTTGTGAGGCTCTGTAAGATTTTTTTTTCTTTAAAGCAGCTTGACTTTTATTAGTTACTTTATTTTGAATAGTTGCACTAGATTTTTTAGCATGTGTGTTAAAGAAAGAAACAGTGTGGGATTGAAGAGAGAGAGAGTTGGTTGATCATACACACTTTAACCTCTGTGTAGTTACACGTACAGCTTGAGAGAATTTGTGGGGGAGCAGTTCCATTTGCATATTTTTTTTTCCTTTTCATTTGATAATGTGCGGAAAATTCTCGCTGTCCAGAAGTGAAATGTCCAAAAAGGAGACAGAGGAGAACTAAAACTTTATTCGAATAAAGGGAGAGTCCACCGGGCATATCCCTGCGGGGTCTCTCAAATTGTTGGGGGACGCAGCCCCCCTTTTATCCTATTTCCCGACGAGAAACGCCCTCTCCTTTTCCC
>JAUBNY010000185.1:4729149-4753870 GCA_032275445.1 Crypturellus soui
GCTCCACTCAGTCTCCTGCTCCTTTGTCCTGCTCTTCAGCCAGGCTGTGGGGGAAGCTCCTTATTTGTGAAATCACAAAATCACACACCTGAGTTTTCCTCACAATAAGAAATCTGACAAGGACATTTTGAATTTACGGGAAAAAGTGTAGCATTTCATTTTATACCGTGGAAATTAATGGCTTTCCTATTAGAAATTACATCAGCAGTTAGCATAGCCTGTTTAGCCATACATAGCAAAAGTGAAGTTTAATCAAAAAATATAAATAGGAATTACTGGTAAAATAATGAAATACCATTATGAGCTGAGTGCATAACCTGTCAAGGCAAGCGCTCTAAGTTCAATAGTGCAATTACTCTTAACAGACATCTTATAAAAGTGACTTATAGAGTATTTGGAATTATGTAAGTTTATAACACATTGGAATTTAAGATTTAGACTTTGCAAGGATTTTACCATGTTATTAAACTCCATTTAATTTGTAGTTATTATTATACTGCTGTAATTTTGAGCAGTTTGTGATATTCTAAGTAGAACCACAGCTAAGTCATACCAACTGCAGACAGTGATTAATGCAGTGCGCAAGGAAAGCACAGCATGCATGAAAGGAGAACATACCAAGGACAAAGGCAAACACAGCAATGATCAAAACAAAGCTGGATTCCCATGAGGATTAGCAGGATAATATTACTGTTTCTCTTTTTCCTGAAATGTGTTATCAGCCAGCAATATTTATTTTCAAGATCATGTTGCTTTACTCTCAAGTAAGCTGACTAACTCCTTGGAAAAGGCAGTGCATTTCACACAGAGGCTTAGCAATAACAGAAGGATACTGCCTTTAAAGCAATGCAAGTATTTGCGTCTATTGAAATTCATTCGTACCTAATATTGCATTTCAGAACTGAGTTTCAGAACTGTGTTTCAGAACTCTTCATTAAAATCACAAAATTCAGTGTGAACATTGTTGATCATAGTTTTGAATTCTTATGGGATATTGAATTAATTCCATCCTTACTTCAGCCTGAATGTCTGAAGAAGAATGCAAATCAACTAAATATCCAGAAACAAACAAACAAACAAAAACATTAAGACTTGATCACAGAAGTCATGAAAGTTAATTGCTGTTATCAGACAATAATAAAATATAGGTGCCATAAATCAGCATGAGTTAGCATGCTCACAGCCATTATCTTATTCTGTTTAAAATACTGACAGTCTGTGATTTAAGAAGACAAATTATGGTTGTGGAGATTCATAGTAGCAATGTACATAAACAAGAAAAATGGAGTTGAGAAACACTTGAGTGTTTCTGTTTAAAAAATCATAATCATTCTGCATTTACTTTAGGGAAATTTATTACAAGTTGCTATTGCTTCTCTCCATCAAAGAGAGAAAATTATTTATTGTAAAAAGAAATAATAATAAAAATAGAATCCCATAATGGTAATGAATAGAGCCCTACAAGAAAAAAATTGCAAAGAAACACACTGCATTTAAATGTTATGTGAAAATCCAGTTAGCCAATGTTTTTAGTCAAACCGCAGTTACTTTAATTGGATTAGAATTAAAGCAACCCAAAAGTATATTTGGTACAGTAAGCAGATCTCTCGTTCCCAGCCTAAATCCATCTTGACTTTCTTAGTAAATATTACCATAAATCTAATCTAGTTCCTAGTGGAGTTCTAGTTCCTTCAGTGGCACTGAAGTATGTGCTAGAGACACTGGAGGCTCTATCTGAATGTTGCAAATAATATCACATAAGAAAACCTTCACAACTGCAAATAGTGATTTTGAAATGGAATATACATATTCTTTGCTTATGTTGTTTAACTAAACGTGTTGATGCATTGACACATAACATTGCTGTCATGATATGTGCACCAAATCTTATCTTTTGAAATAATACAGTTCCTATTCTCATGATGTAAGTTGTGAACTTACATCAAACTTACTATTAAAAATTAATGTTTTGTCCCTGAAGGCTACCAATAAAAAAAAATATATTGCTTGAGTCTTCTCTATCCCATCATGATCACTACTAGTGTCATTATTTTAGGGTGGAGCTGATGATCCTTCTGACTGAAATGCCATATTTCAGACTGGTATTATTTTATCACCTCAGAAGATCTGCAAATAAAGATTCTTGTCTCTTCTTCATCAGTATTGTAGTCCTTCATCTGTGATCATACAGGTGACATATTTGGTTCATGATGATAGTTGGTTCTTGAAATTAATAATGTAACTAAGGACCACACTAATATAATTACTGATTTTAGGCAGACAACTCTAGGCAACCATAGGGCAATGCTCATTTCTTTATGTGGTTAGGATTTGAATTTATTATCTGGAGAGAGGACACAATGTGTTTTTCTGCAGGTGCTAGCATTTGTCTAACTCAGTGTATCTTGAAGTATTTATTTGCTGTGTTTATAATTTATTATGTATATATGTGTGTGTCTATAGATTTTAAATTCCAGCATGCATTTTGAAGCTTTGTAGGTTGATTGGGTTTCACTTGTACAGCTGCCTTGTCTGTCCTGTTTGTTTTCATTAGCCAATAATAAATTTTCAAGGTCAAAATAAGTACCTAAGGAAGAAAAATGGAGAAAGTGACATTTCTTATCTGTTTCATATAGGCATTTACATATCTTTAGTGAGAAGTATTTTGCTTTACTAGCAGATGCAAGTAGGAATGTTTTCATCCAGAGATCATGATGGAAAAAATCTGATGAACTTAGAAAATATTAGTTAGACATTTTTGCATCCTTCAATACTAGAAGAATTCTATTGTGTTTTTTTGATTGTTTAAGCTGTAAAAATAAAATAGACAACAATGTGGTATTGCTTATTTTGAACTGTTTCATTCCTTGCTAAAGTGGATAGCATTTTCTTATTTCTAAATCTACCACCATTTTAAAGTGGCCCAGGGGAACCAGACCCCTTATGTTTTAACAAACTAAATGCTTTTATAAAAGAGCTATTAATGAGATTGATTGTAATTGCAGCTGCATGTTAAGAAATATTGACATATATAGCTTTTAGCTTATAGGCCTATTATATCTTTGGTTTCCCAAGTGACGCAGTAGAACAGCATTTAGCCTCACAATAGTAGTTGTGAAGCTAAAAATCTACATTTTTTCTAATTCCTGTACTACCTTTCATCACTGTTTTGAAACACATAAATTTGACTTTAAAATGTAGAGCAGGCTGCTGCTCTCTGTGATGCAACTAACTCTAAGTAGTCACAATAAGCAGTCAGAATAATTCTGTACAGAAATTTGACAAGTGAATATCACATGTTTTGAGGAATATATTGCATTGTCATTAATCCCTTAGGTTAGATTTTGGGACTGTTGGGTAGCGTCCTCTTTAATGAGTCATTGTATTTTTAATGGACCTATTTCAATGAAAAGGTGTTCTGGCTGAAGAAGGGGGTTCCAAATCTGGACCCTTCTGCATATTTTTTATTTATTTTTAATTAAAGATGTGTATTTAATTTAATTATTACTTTTACTTACTTTTCCAGCAGTCAGAGCAAAAATGCATTAAAAATTCTGGATTGTACCGTATGTAATATTTATATCTTAATGTGTATCAGCCTTTAGTGATCATGAGTGAGTATCACTGCCTCTCTAATATATGAATGTTTTGCATTTCAGCACTGTCTCAATAGAGTATTTCTGTTAAGAGATAACCAAACAAATATTGACAAAAGAAAATAGTTCATAATGTGGCATATCAATTAAATAGTGGTAGCGATTTCATTATACATTGTTATCTTCTGTTCTTTAGGGAATGTTTTCTGCCTGTCCAGTTGATGACAGATAATTCAGAAAACAGAGATACTGCATTTCCATATGGGTTATTTTAATTATGCTCTAACAATTGTAAGTTATCATCTATCCAGGTTGTGACTTTCACAACTCAAACATTATTAAAATCAAGAAAAATGATTGATGGATGTAAGGCATTGTGCACTGTGTTAGCACATCAGAAAATTATTCCTTACATTTCTTAAAAAGCAATAATTCCAAAATGAGTGCTTTTTTATTACTTGACAGAACTGGAAACAGGAGGATTATGTAAACTTACAACTGCTTTTTTTTGTTTATCTCTTTGTTTTTAAAATTACTAATATATTACAAATTCAAGATGTGTAAATTATGATCTGCTAAATTTTCTTGGTAGCTATGGAAATCACATTTGAAATCTGCCAGTGGCAGAGCCTCTACATAACCCAGGCTTGCAACTGAGAATCACTGTTTTAAATCACTTAGATTTTTTTTTTGTTTGGATTTATCATTTAGGGTTGTGGTGAATTTTTCCTTTAAAATACAAATCCCTTTGTTAATCTTTGATACAGTGTAATTTTGCATACATACTTACACACTTCAGACAGAACTATATCTGGAGTGCACAAAAAAAAAAAAAAAACCTCTCTGAAATTTAGATTTTTGGAGTTCTAAAATCCAGGCAGGTAATGCTGAACAGGTTTCTAAGACTTCTTTACCTTATCTTTTTATTTTGGTGGTGTGTAACTTGTACTTCTCTTTCTGGACCTGAACAGGCAAATGTTTCTTGCTGTGCAGCCAGTAAATACATATAAGCTGTTGCCTATATTGTGTCTGAAGCTTAAAATAAATAACTCTGCAAACTATTTCATTTTTGTTTAATAGATTGAACTATTTGACCCAACAAGATTTCAAAATGAAAGCAGACATGCTTTGTCTGCCATGAACGTGAATGAGAAAAATACTAATTGCTGCTCTCTTGTATCCTTTCTTCATAGCAAACAGTAAACTAGAGTTTCCTTTTAAGTAATGCATAATACTACAAGATGCTGTCCAGAATACTTTCTGGAGAAAGATTTTCCTTTGATTGAGAAGAATCAGATTAGAGATCATTTAAGCAAACTTGACATCCCCAAGCCCACAGGCTTCTATCATTTGTGGGATGTATGCACAAGTGGGAAATTGTGAGGGAGCTGGTGAACATCATTGCTAGACCTCTCTCAACCATCTTGAAAAGGAAATGGGGAACAGAAAAGGTACCTGAGGACTGGTAGAAAGTCAGTGTCTTTGGAGTGGCACTGTCTTTGTCCTTCAAAAGGAGGAAACTCCAAGCCAGTCAGCCTCACTTCAATTCCTGTAAAGGTGGTGAAGCAGCTCATCCTGAATATTGTCTCTAAACATATGAGGGAAAAGAAAGTGATCATCAGTGGATTCACCAAGAGGGAATCCTGCTTAACCAATCTGACACCCTTCTGTGAGGCAAAGGCTGGGTGGGTAGAGGAGGTGAGGGAAGTAAATGCTGTCTCCTGTGACTTCTGTAAGGCTTTTGACACTGTTTCTTGTAGGAAACAAGAGGCAAGGACAAGAGCCTTTCTCATAGGCAGGCTCAGGAAGTGTAGACTGTATGAGAGGGCTGTGAGTTGAATTGGGACTGTCTGAACGATGGAAATCAAAGGATTGTAGGATCAGTGGTGCAAAGTCTAGACTAACAGTCTGTAACTGTCAGTACCAATACTGGATCCACTCCTGTGAGGTTTATAGATTACTGATGTGGATGGCTGAGTGTACTGTCAGCAGTTTTGCAGATGATGCAAAGTGGCTGATCAGAGTGGCTGATGCCACTTTAGAGGGATGTGGACAGTCTGCAGAGGTAGGCAGTGAGGAACCTCGTGGAGCTCAACAAGGACAAGTGCAGGGTCCTGATCCTGGAGAAGAGCAACCCCAGGCACCAGGACAGGCTGCAGAGAGGGACCCAGGAGTCTTGGAGGACACCAAGCAGACCTTGAGCCAACAATGCGTCCTTGTGGTATTAGACAGGGCTTTGCCAGCAGGTTGAGAAAGACATGAAGCTACTGGAGCAATTCCAGCAAAGGGCTGCTAAAGTGATTAAGGGATTGGAACATCTTCCCTGTGAATAAAGGCAGAGAGAGCTGGCACTGTTCAGCCTAGGAAAGAGAAGCCTGAGGGAGGTTCATCTCAATGTCTATAGGTGCCTGAAAGGGGGACTGGCTGCCAGAAGATGCTGCTGGACTCTTGTCAGTGGTGCCCAGCTATAAGACAAGAGGCAGCAGGAACAAAATGAAACACAGGAAGGTTTGTCTGAACATAAGGAAAAACTTCTACTGAGCATAGGAACGGGTTGCCCAGAAAGGCTGTAGAGGCTCCATGCTGGGTGATACTCAAAAGCCATCTGGACAGGATCCTGGGCAGCATGCCCTAGGTGACCCCTCTGACTAGGGGTTTGGACTAAATGGTCTCCAGAGATCTTTTCCCACTTCAACCAGTCCATGATTATGTCATTCTGCGATTAAACACCACCCTACTGCTATATTAATAGAAGAGAAAAAAAAAGAATGGTCTTGTCACCTGTAACTTCATCTCATATATTCTCACCACTAGAGCTTAAAGTCAGTGGAATATGAGTAGATAAGAATGTAACAATTGATAAATATAATATGTGGTGGAGACAGCTTGTCTGGCTTTGCTAGCTGGCCACATTACTGAGATCTCTTTTGCTTATGGTATCACAGATACAAAGGATACTGGAAGTTTTCCTGTAATTGTGTGTTTTTAATTAGGTCCTTCTTTAAGTGGGCATTAATTCTTGTTTTGGGACAATAAAGAGAACAAGGTAATATTTATAGGGAAAAAAAGGTTGATGTCAGTTTATTTCAGAAATTTCAGAAAGCTTATTTTCAGATACTAAAACATGAGAAAAAAAGCTGCTACCAGCAGAATTAATTTGAAGATAAATGATTGATCATATATTTTCATGATAATGAAATAATTTTTATTACAGTTTCATAGTAAGCAAATACGGCCCTGAAGGAAGTGTAATACACTGAATTCTGGAAAGGTAGAAGAAATGGGAGGTAGGCGATAGCAGGCTGTAGATGGATAAAGAAATAAGAAGAAAATGAGAAGCAAGGGCTAGGAATGTGGATGAAGAGTAGAAAATTATGGGCAATGGAGAGGGAGGAACTTTATTAGACGAGTTAGTAAAGATGGCTCTAGGTCATAAGTAAGTGCCAAAAGGAAGAGCTGGATTAGTTGTCAGAAGTGTGAAGGAGTCATAGCCTCAGCAGAAGAGGTAGTAAGGGAAGAACGGACGCAGAAGGGGATGAGAGTCATGCACTGGAGATGTGAAAGGGGCAGCTATGTTCTGCACAGCCTGGAAGGGAAGCTGGTACTCCTGCGGTTTGGGAATCCTTTGGCTTGTAGCAACACAAAGGCAAAGCAGTTGGTTGTCTTCTGCTGGCAGGCTGACGTGCATTGCTGCCTGAGGTGACCTTAGATGACAATGGCATTATGCTGCTGCTGCAGCTCATGAAAAGAGTGCTGATAACTTGAAAGGGGCAGAAACAAGTATTATTTTGTAAGAGACTTCAAAAAAAAAATTTCTAGGTTTGCATTCATGCATGATAGCGCTTTTCACACAGAGCTTTCCTCCTTGCCATCTCTAGGATTCAGAACTCTTAGTAAGATCTCTTCTATAAAAACTCCATATCTCACCATTTTGGGAAGTTTTATGTTTAATAAATCAAGGAACAACCTGAAGTGGGCCTTTGAAAGATGCCAGTGCTATAGGATATGGAGACACATTGCAAAACATAAGTTAAGCTGTGGAAAGTGATCACTTTTTGAGTTCCATATTTGTATTTTTTTAAAATTATTATTTATTTTTTATTGAAGGATAGAAATATGAATGCTTTACCGATATTCTATGCCAGATCCCATAAGAATGTGAATTCTGTAAAGGGATAAAACTTGTTTTTCATTTTACTGTAGGAATTCTAAGAGAGTAGTATAATGACAGGGCTTTATGACAAGAAACCACATTAATTCTAATTTACTTATGGTCTTTCTTACTTCTACTTCTTAAGTTACATAGTTATTATAGATTATCTTGTTTGATATTTTGCAAATATCTTCTTGTCTTGGTATTTTGTTTCCTGACTACATCTGTCCTTTTAATTATACCCCTGAGAGTTAAGTGCTATATCCTTTCCCCATGCTTTCTTTTGGGACTTTTCTTTAGTTTTCTTTGTATCCTTATGAATGAAATTAGTATTGTTATTCGTTTGATGGCAACTTGTTAGTATTTTTTATTTTTTACCTTCTCCGCAAGCAAAAATATGGCATATGGACATTCTGTTCTTTCACTTCATAAATACCAGTTTCTAAACACCAGTGACATGTAAAAAGATGTTATTTTGACAGAATAGAGTTCAGTACAAAATAAAAAGAATTAAGTAAACTTTGGCAAGATAATGCTTTAAATTTAAAACATTGTTGCAGTGACTAACATGCTTACAGCAGAACTGAGGTTATTCACAGCCCCTTTGAATTCAGAATTTCCTACTTTTGATTCCTTATTTTTAATGTGCTTTTAGTATAAAAACATTGCTTGTTGTGTCTAAACTGTAGTTTCTTCTGTATTAAATAACACATAGATTGGAGGTAGAACCTGAATGTGTATACCAGAAGATACAGTACTTGAATTCTTTCTCTTTAGTGTTTTATGTACATACTCGCTCAGCATGTGTTTATATGGTTTATGTACTAATAATTTTGAATGCAATGGCTGCATAAGCTAATAGTGATAAACACACTGGTATGCATTCTGGGGGGGAAAAAAGTACTTAAGAACACCAAAATCATTGTGTAATAATAATTAGAAGAAAGTAATTGTTCAGCTCTGTAGTTAATGCACTTTATTTTAATGAAACACTCTGAATTAATAAACATACTCATACATTTTCTGACAGTAATAACCACAGTGTATCTTATCATATAATTAACTTTCACAAACAAGTCTACTGAACAGCAATAACAAAATTACAATAACTTATTTATTTGGACTCTGTAGGCTAAAAAAGAAAAGTAGATTATTATAGAAATGTTCAAACACTGATTCCTCTGCATTATCATTTTACCTCTGTGTTAGCATTTGTTAGCATTATTTTCTTGGAATTATTGGTGATTTATACCAAGATGACTGGGAATAGAATCATGTCCTCAGTTCCTTAAAGAGATTGATTCTATCGATCAATAAACAGATGAATAAAGGTCCACTACAAAAAGCATAGTGGATGTTTATGAGCATCTTGAAACACAAAGGCATGAAGAAGTAGTAGAAAGTATGATGCAGTATATATAGAGATACCTATATAAGAAAATCTGCTGTGATCTTGGCGTCATTTCACAGGGAAGACTCTTTCCTGGCATGAAAAAATCCCTTCAGTATAAATTTTTAATCTGTAAGATCAGACTCACATTTACTGACTTTATAGAGACAGAACGATATACTTCATTGCTGAAAAACAGCTCTGCCCTCTCACCAATACCTTACACTCCAAAACTGGGTTCAATAAATAATGCATATATTTGACATTTTTATAGCTCTTTTTTTTTTTCTTCTGGTGATTTTTATATCTGTTTCCTTCTAAGATAGATCAAAATATTAATCACAAGTAAGGGTAATTAGGACTAATTAAAAATGAAAATTTGGAATAATTAAACAATTAGTAACACTATGAAAAATAAATCTCTTCTCTGATCATTGACCTATGTATGCTTTTGGAATGAAGTGGAAGTCACTAAGCAAGAGTAGTATCCAATCTTAAATATGAATGAACTAATTTTTTTCAAAGTGATGTTGAAGCATTTTTATCACTTAAAAAAATCTGTAAGACTCCAATTAATCATTCTAAGACTATTTAATGTGAAGTGATAGAAATCTAGATAAATACTTAAGCATAAGAACTTTTTAGACTGTCCTTTATTTACTGAATTTCTTGAGCAGTGTTGTGTGACTACTAGTCATCCAGACCAATTATTTCACTGCTTATGAAATATATTCTATGTTCTCTTGCTGAGGTGGTAGCTGCTAGCCAAGGGATAAAACTTGGTTACAGTTACTTGTTATCTTAACAGTTGGCTGGAGTGAAGGTGTGAAGGGTAGCAGCTTACAGCTATTCATCCAACTTCTGTGCCACCACTGCTGATTTTCCAGACTAGTGCATGATGAAATAAGCTTGCAAATGTTGATTATTGTTGGAATTGTGTAATTAATACCTGATCACAGAGCTGTAAATGTGTGCTCCTCCACGCTCAACAAGAATCTAAAAGTAGTGGGCCCAAATTTCAAGTTGTGAAATTTCCAGCAATGTCATTGATGTGACTGCAGCTTGATCACCAATATCAGTAAATCATTTAGCCAATTTCTTTATTAAAATGCTGTATCCATATATGGGGCCATTTTTGCTCTTTTTCAAATAGGGTGGGCAGATTTTACTTAATTAGAGACGTACCAAATCTGTCAAACCTCTCTTTGAAGACCCATATGAACTGATAATGGAGTAAACTTTCTAACAAATAGAGAAAAATTATTTTCAAAATAGTCCAGCCAGTCTATAAGGAATACCTATCCACGGGAATCTTTAAAAGATGTTTATTTGCGCCTTTGTTCAAACATGATAGCAATATTGCTGTTCACATGAAAGTGTTTTTCAAAATCTGTACTTGTAAAATGGTATAAATGTATATATGTGTTGTGTTTACTATGCTTTATCTTCAACAATCTTTATTCTGTGAGCATATTTTAAGATTTTTTTAGGAAATTTAGGAAGAATTTTAGGAAAATGTCCATGGTTGGTTTTCTTTCACTCTTTTACACTTGTACCATACCTGGGAGTTAAATTTTTATAACAGACATTTAAGCATTCAGTTCTTGACGAGAAAGTAGCTACTTGTTAATGTCTGGACATTGGAGGTAACTGCATACATGTTACATATTCTACATTTTTCATTCATATGAAATTCTGCAAACCTGCATGAATTGCATTCTGCTTTTATTTCTCTTAAACAAGACATCAATTTAATCAGTCCTCAAGGGGTCACAGTGAAACAGAATGTGGGAAAAAGCGTGAGCATTTTGTAATAAGAATAATGCAGACAGTTGCTCTTGGCTCTGTAGTGAGTTATCCAATATTTATTCTATTTGTAATGTTTGATAATTAAAATTATTTAGTCACATTTTAATAGTGGAATGCTTTAGGCATTGGACTAATTTCATACTCCTTTGCTGCAGTGCATAGGAATTACCTGTAAACAAGATAAGAAAAAATGGAGGGCATGGTAGAAACATTTGTGGGAACATGATCAGAAAGCTAAAGAATAAGGTCTGACTTCTCTCAGAGAGGGTTAAGATTCACAGATCTAGGAGGAAAGAGGAATCTTAAGATGGGAGTCAGTTAGACAGACTGATCCCAGACTGTTCCACATGATAGCAACGTATAGAGAAAAACATGCTAGTATATTATAAAAGAAATATGGCTTTTAGGTAGTACAGCAAATTCAATGGATTCCACTGCAGAAAGCTTTACACTTCAGAGATTTTAGCAATGACAATTAGTTATGGTATAAATGATTCCTGAAGCAGGGAGTTAGGCAATATGGAGATGAGATGATTTTGTTTGTGAGAAATGAACAGGTTTGAGATTTCATTAATTTTGTAAGTTCTGAATTTGTTGTGTTGAGGAATGAGCGAGTCCTGTTTTCATGATACTCAGATCTTAATTCTCTGGACATACTAACACCAATATACTTCTCATTCTCTATAGAACAAGGGATGTGCTGCCCTGGTAGTTAGATGCAACAAGAAGGAAGTCTAATATGAACTTTTCATAATAAGTTTATAAGTTAATAAGTTTATTCAACAATTCAAATTAAAATGTCAAATGTCAAATTGAAGGTCACAGGCTGGAGTTCTTAAGCCAGCTTTGCCCCCAATGCTGTGAAAGTTAAAAGAGCTATAACTATAGCTATAGTGCTTTTAACTCCACTGACGTGTTCCTGTATCCCAATGTAAGACCTAATTAAACAAACTCAGCAAATGACATGTCACATGCTCTGATGTTACAGAGTGATACAAAGGGCATGAGTGTACATTTAAACATACCATGCAACTGCCTACTGAGGAGGAATAAAGGACTTAATAAATTTTAAAACTTTTTTTGCCTTTTTGCTAGCTATATTGCTGGGTTTACCAGCAATCACAGGAAAAAATACTTCTCATAGAAGGGGTTTCCTTTGCTGTGTTCTGTCCTCATTAATAATAAGTTAAATATAAATTTATTGTGCTTCTTTTCTCTATTTTTTTTTTGCTTTGGTATGCTATATTCCATGACATTGTTGTACTGTTACTCTGAAGAACACTTTTAAGAATAATGACAACAAAACACTTCAAAGACTTTATGTGTTCTGCAGTTTTCTTTGAAAGTTGTCTATACTGAGATAGCAGTTTGGTATTTAGAGGTATAACTTCTAAATAATTATTGATGACTCTAATTAGATTTTTTTCCCAGGTGTGTGTGCCAGCTTTTGAAACAGTGATATGCAAAATTACTGAACCTCCAGGAACTGCTTTTTTAAAGGCATCCAGTGAAGTAACAAAGCGCAGGGTAATTGATTCTTGTGATTTATGTGCAATACAGCAATTCATTCAAGAGGCTCTACTAGTATTATATATAGTGTATTATATGTTAAGGAATATAAAGAATAAATTGCAACCTTCTGACCCTCAGGTACCTGCAACTTTTATACAAACTAAAGCGAAAGCTTCAAATACTTTTCATTTTTAACAAGCTTTTGTGACTTATTGGATATGTATTCAATTTCGGTTAGAGCCTTGGAATTTTGCACTTAATTTTTAATAGATTTGAAATCCGTCTTTATTATGAATAGCCTTCTGCATTATTTGAACAGCATTTGCCTTTGCTTTTCCTTTTTGTCCTATAGACTTTTCATGAAATAAATCAAAATGAATTTTAGTTTGTTCCTTATTCCTGTGAGCCCCCAGCCCAATTCTTCACTTTCCTTCTATATTTATGTACATGAGGCCAACTTCTATATTCCTTTTGAATTCACAAGGTATTTTTTTTGTGTTCCAGCTCTTAGAGCGTGACCTCATATGAATTAATAACAATAATTTCAATTTTATTTTGAGAAAATATTTTAATTGACTTACTTTATACAGAAGGCTCCATTTGCAAACCTAGGGTTCTTAGTTCTCTTCAGGAATCATTCACCTATTTCACAGTATAGTTGTAAGATGCTGCAGAACTCTGATATGGAAAAAAATAGTTTGTTTAAAGTTTTGATTTCTGACCATGTGCATCATGTGCAAGTATATCTATGCATATATATGTATAAATAAAGCTGTATTACCATCAAACATGGCAGCATAGTTAAAAGAATGAATACATGTAAATTGATAGGTATAATTTTAACTATATACCTTTGAATATGAACTATGATGCAGGGCAATGTATTTTCCAAATTAAATTGTAACAACATAGAAGAAAATTACCTTCAATAAATACCTTTTGGTGCCAAGATGAACAATTCTTGCTCAGTCCACATCTGCAATGTGGCTGATTTCCTTAAAGACTGTTAATTATCCCAACATTTTGCAATACTCATACACAGAGGAATGTAATTTAAAAGACTAATAAGGTTACCAAGTAGCTCCTAGTTTCACTGACACACTAAAGAATTTAGTGTTTTCTTTGTTTTTTTTTTCTTTACTCTCGTAAAATTGTCTTCCTTGTTTTAAGTACACAGGGCTCTCATACTATGCACAAGTACAAATCTGTCCTTAACTTTGTAAATATAGTAACTTCTGTAATAGTTCTCCATATGCTTTTGCAAAATATCTAAGAGCCTAGAAATAAAGGAATTAAGACATGGAGGTTAAGTAATTTGCCTAAAACCATGCAACAAACAATTAGCAGAGACAGGATTAGAATTGGAGAATTTTGGCTCTCTGCCCTCTAATCTGTCCGGTAGCCAACTGTCACTTCTTTTGGCTTCCAGTTTCATCTCATGGAGCCAGACACCGACAAATTAGTTTTCTGAATCTTCTTACTATTTAGGTATGAGCTGAGGCGGTAATCATGACTAGAACTGATACTACTTTCTGCTTACGTAGCATTTAGGAGGAAGAACATATTTGCCTGTAAAATAAAAGGAAGAGTGCAAACCATATTGGTATTTATGTTTTATTAACTGGTACTTTTACTTGAAAGATGAGAATTGATTGCCCTTTCCAATCCTGATGGAGCTTACAGAGTGAAAATCTGTATTGCAGAGCATACATATAAATTAGATTTTTAAGTAAGATAGGCTTCATTATGTCTTAAAAATTATTGAAAGCCTTTATTTTATAGTCTTCTGAAGTATGAGGCACATATTAAAAACAGTAGAATGGACAAAATCATAGAATGATTAAAAAACACTTAATTTCAAATCACTAACTTGAAAATTGATATTTCTGGCTCTGTTTAAAGTTATCCATGTATCTGCATCTTTCAGTTGTATACTTCCATGCTTTCAGTTCGTGATGAGTCTTTCACTGGAAAAAAATGAGCCCTTCATGGGTAAGGCACAGAATAAAGCTGGAAATTAGCTCAGTGTGGCCTCCACTGCCTCCCTTGGGTGAACACCTGGACTACTCTAGGTTATTCCAGTTGGTCGCTGAGACTTGGTTTCGGGATAACTACAGACTGAAACACAGAGGAAGCGTGAGGGGAAGAGTTCGGAACACTGATAAGTCTCTCAAGTGGGAGTTGGCTGTAAATCAGGACTGTGACATCCATCTAGGGGAGATGACCAAAGGGAAGTGAGGCTCATCATAATCCATCTAAATGACATTAGTAAAATTCACTTGGCAGTGATTTTAACTCTTTGACAATATTCTCATTCTTTATGAATGAGAGAGAGCAATTTCTGGCCTTTTTTAACTAAGTCACTAGAAAGCTTTGTATTTAATGGCCAAATAAGCCCGTAAATGCTTAGATGAAGTTTCCTTTTACCTCCTGTGATCTGGCCAGACATGAGATTCCCAGCTTGTTATTTTATCCCCTTTTGTGACATCCTTGACTTAATGTGAGTTCCTTGAAGTGTTATAGTATTTTGTATTTCTTTATGTTAAAAAAGGAGTGAAGTGGTAGGTGAGATAGGTGTAAGATAGGCATGGCACCATGAACTAGTATTATGTATTTAGATGCATTTTTAGTCACTGAAAATTATATTAAGATCATTTAAGGAAAAGAAATATTAGTGCATTTTGTGTAAAACAAGTGCAATGTTACAGAATCGTAAGATACCAGAAAACTGTACTCTTCAGGGATGTCAGCAGATTGTAACAGAACAGTTTTGTACAAAGTGCCTTCATCTATATCAGTTAGAATAGAAATGGACTTATAATAATTAAGCTTTTTTTTAATATTATTGTGACAATATACTTATTTTAATTATGCTTATGCTATTTCATTTAATTTTTGAGCTAATTATAACTAGGTTGTGTGCACACGTAGAGGAGATTCTAGTTCTCACATTTTTTGAATGAATCATAGTATATTTCAACCTTGTTCTATATAGCTCCTGTCGAAGAGGTTCAGAGAGCAAATGCTGTTTTAATGAAAAAGCTATACTTTAAGCATAGTATTTTTTGCATGTTGACTTTGTACTGACAAAAAAGTACTTGTAGGATCTTTAGAGTAGGTGCTGCAGTAGGATACTGGTATAGTACTGAAAGCATAGTGCCAAATACACTGACAGTGTAAATACACTCTAATCAATGCTTATACATTGCTGGGCTTATACATGGCTTATATCATGCCTATGTTTGCACAACTGCATCCTGCAGCAGGCTAATTGTACTATTCCAACTACACTGATGTATCTTCATTGACCTTGTAAGCAAGGTACTGGGCTGTAATCCTCTGAGACCTTCAGTCAGTGGATCTTTTGTAATACCTGTATAGTCTTCTGACCTAGTTTATGGATATCTGCTTATGCACCAGTTATGTGCCACACAACAGTCCATACCAAGCAATTTCTTAGTACAGCGTAAGTGCTTTCTAGCTGAGCTTCACTGCATAGCTCTCAGAGTAGAGCTGGGAGGGCATACTTATGTTTATACATGTTTTACTAGACCTTATCTTCAGTCTCATCTGTAGGATATGAGGATTAGGAGCTAGTATTTTTTCGAGTGTTTTATTCCTAAGCTAGGCTTCCTTACCATAACTGAATATAGAAGTGGAGAGTAATCTGGATTTGGCAACTGCGTAGAAAGATGGGATAAATTCTATCGCATAAGGCCTTATAAACTTTGTTAAGTGGTACATAGATACAAACGTTTCTTGTTTCTAAATTAGACAGGTTTGAATTAAGGATAATCTCAATGTAAGTGAAAAATATTAAGTCACTCCACCCATACAGGCATGTTATCCATAAAATTAGGAGGATTTCCCCTCTGCTGTACAGTGATGGGGTCAAAAAAAAAAAAATGGATGAAAATATGGGTAATCTGTCCATAGGAAGAATTTTTTAACTTCAGTTTTGCCTAAATGGTAGTTTTAAGGATTTGTTTATATAAGTGCTTTATAAAGCAGAAATGCGAATCTTGTCAAGTATGTAAAACTCAATGGTTGCTTTTCTCTTTGAGTCAGTCCTATCATTACATAGGTGATTTAGCTTTCACAGTCACTAACTGGCAACTCATCCTGCATATAAATGGCTACATTTACATTTTGTTCTGTTTTTATAAACAGAAATTGACTGGTATCTCCATTCAGAGGTTAAAGTGACTCAATTTTTATTCTTTCTAGTGTTGATACCTGTATTTATTTATTTATTTATTTTGTAAAGACTGAAATAATGGCAAAGGTCACCTCTCTAGGAATAACCCAGATATTCTCAGTCAGTCGCTTTTGGAAACTTGTCACCATTGACTGTTGTTAACTTTCCCTTTTGTCTTAGAGAGAAACTCCTCGGAAAGAGATCAACTTGCCTGGTATTTTAAGATCCACTGTTTTTGCTTTACACATCGAAGAGTAGTGTCAGCTCTCAGTTACCAAATAATTCATATGCAGTCTGCAGACATTAAAATTTGAAAAAGGAGCAGTAGAGAGCTTTGAAGCAGAATTTCCTTTCATTGCATTAGTGAATATGACAAGGTTATGTAACGCTCCAAAGGGATGAAGTAGTGCACGTCACTAACCTTTTAGATTCAAAAGGCTTTACGCTTTTCATTTGCTACTGGATGAAGAATTAGTACTGGATTAACTAGCAAGTTTCTCTTTTTAATTCAGGTAGATTAAGCCACACCCATGTTTATATATAATTTGTGTGATTAATATGATCTACACACGCAAGGTTGTATCATCTGCGTCGTTTTCTTTTGTGCATTTGAACTTACTTGCTAGTATATAACTTAAAGACTTGTGTGCATTTCATTTGAATTTTTAATGTGCATCGTTTGTATTTCATACAGGCATGGAAAGAGAAGAAGAAGAAAGTTCTTATCCTGTGCATTTAATAGAACCGTAGTATTACCTCCCCTTAATAAAATACTTAAAACTTTTGATGTCGGTTAGTCAGATACTAGAAACAGCAGTGTGATTCTCTTATGCAAAATTAAAGAAGAGTTGTTTTCTTAAAACAGACTTGTTACATAAAAGGCAAAATGAGGCAGAGGAGGCAGAAGAACAGAATCGGACTCAATTTTGAAAAATTGTTTATTTTTTTCTGTGGTATTTAAAAGAAGAAGATTAAAGCTTGTAATCATGCAATGAAGGTAATGAGTATTCAGCACTGTCACATAAAACTGTGTGAATACCTTGGGGCTTGAGGGCAAGAGGAAAGGGGGCAGTTGGAATGGGTTTATATCTGGCATTGGAAGCCTGCGAGTTTGCTTGGCCCGTGGGGGCATCTGACTCCGGTGATCTGTCAGCCCCAGCTTCCCTTTGTGCCCACAACAATAGGTCTCTTCAAGACAGTAATTGTTGGTTGGGTTTAGTTCCGCACTAAAAGTGCGGAATAATTTGTCATGAAACCAACTTAAATTGCTGTGATGTTTCTTGAAACAATTTTAATAGAAAAAGCACAGCAAGAAATTTTTCAGCTTAGTCCTATTTAGAGCATAAACATATTGGTCAATAGTATAAATTATTATTAGTAGTATTTCTTTTTACAGGTCTTTCATGTAGTTTCTTGGTGTTTGGGAAAACTTTTGTTTCCTCATTTAATAACATAAGCTATAAATGAGTATGACAATGAGGTGCGGGGGTGATGTTAGTTGGCAAATAAATGTCTGCTGCTGTCTGTGTTGCTTTGAATTCCTCCCATGTCCCTGGGGCTCAGATAATGTCTGTGCCTAGAAAAGCATGCATAATCCACAATGAAATGAGCTGGTACTAAGGTCTGTACAGCCTAGGGATACAAATTAGGAACGTGCTATTTTAACATTAGACCTTTTGGAAAAATGTAACCTACCTATTCTAGTTGTAAGGCCTTCCTTGAAAGTATGTCATTCCATTTTGTATTTTGGGCAAGAACAGGCTCTGGTCAGCCTAGTAACCTGATGCTGCGCATTGCACAAAACTTAAAACATGAAGACAGGCTTTAGTTTTAATACTTTCCTTTAGAGATCAGGAAGTGATGATCTTTTTTGAGCTGTCATTGAATTTGTAGAGAGTGCACGTTCTGGCTCATAGGAGGCTGGGGATTTGGAGATGGTTAGTAAAAAGAAGAAGAAAAAAATAATGACATTTTGACATAATACTTTGTTCTGAGTCTTTTAGTTTCTAAAAGTATACAAAAAGCAGAAAGAAGGTGGGGAGGCAAATATAATTATGTTGTAAACTTTGTATTTACCTTGTCTTAAGGGCTAGATTTTTAAGGGGGGTTTACGAAGTGTGTAAAGTGAAAAGACTTTATTATCTTCATCTGGGATTTTGGGAAAAAAATAGTTTCTACCTGATTTTTTTTTTTTTTGTAAACCAAGGTCCTTATCTGGAATGAGGTGACGAATCTCAATTGCATTTAATAGTTAAAAGACAAAAAATGGTAATTTTCATTCACAAGATAATGTGTATTCAGCTGCCCATCATAGGATATCACTAGAAAAGATAGTGTTGAGGGACTGAGATGTGATGCTGTTTTAAGACGTTTATGGTAAAAAGTAAGAAACTTTCACCAATTTATGCATGACAATCAGGAATCCTTAAAAACATGCAAATACATAACTTTGGGATTTCTTGTGGAGGTTTTCTGAATGCGAATTCTTGCTTGTCCTTTTAGAAATAAAAAGACAATTAACTCTCTTACTTAGCCAATTTTGAGATACGTTTTGAGAGCAAGCCAGACTTAAGGCAAAGTAATTGCTTATAACAATGATCAACGTAACTGATGTCACAAATCATGATTAATGAGTAAATTAGCAGTGAATACTGTAAGTGAGTCTGCGTTGAACGTTCCTTTTAAGAAAATAAATGAGCTCAAAATGCTTTTTTATTAAATATTGTGCATATGTATAATAGCTTTTTTAGTATAATAACTCCTAAGGGAATTGTGGTAAGAGCAATAACTCCCATGTCATTTGTAATGTATCTATACAGTATTGGGCTGAGCTTATGTGCAACATTTGCCCGCTCTTTCATCTTTATCATAGTTTCATTTAGCTTTTCAACACAAGAAACTCCATTATTAATGAACATAAACCAGTTTAGGGACTCTTAGCATATTTATACAGTTCCTGATAAATTAGTGAAAGCAAGCCAGTATTACAAACTGAGACACAGAGTGAACAAAGTGTATTTCTAATTTATTTATTTATTTTATAGGAATTTTGTACATTTGTGGATGGGAAGAAAGACTTTAGAATTTATAATGAAGTTAGAGCCAGTCATATAGCAAACAGAAAATTGGTATCATTAAACCGAATACATAGGGAATCTGTACCACATGACAGTGTTTCATGTGCCTGTGCCTGCTGTTCAAAAGTGTTCATAGGCACATGGACATCTGCCAGACTAGGTTGTTTATTTTGTAATAACTTTCATTTTCAAATGTACCCTTAGAAAGGTTTGATAGGAACATTTGAGAGAGTGTAATCTTTGAGCTTTCATGGCTATAAAATTTGGCCTTTTTAACCAGAATAAGAAGATACTGTAACGTAATCTGTAATCATTTATGTTAAATTACTAGAAAATAAATGATTTAGAAAGAACATCTGACCATACTTCAAGTTACATTAAGTTTTTCTCAGGTCTTAGTTACTTCCTTCATACTTGCTATGATACTCAACAAGTGCTATGGTAGGATGTGAAGTTTGGAAACTTTATTCCCTTTTCCAAAAGATCAAAACTGTTTCAAGAGTGAGCTGAAGTTTAAACATAAGTTGAATTACGATACTGTAAGGCCTTTCTTTTAAAGCAAATAGAGAGGCTAGAAACAAAAACACATAAAAGCCCGCTTTTTCGCTTTTTTGTGATTTTTGACCAAATGATGAGTGTGTTATGTTTGTGTTGCAGACCCTGAGCTGCTCTTACTTTTAAAGCAATTTAGGTTAATCTGTTAAATTAGAATTTTTATTTCCCTGAAAAATCTTGCCTCAAGTATAGCCTTGAGTAGCTGTGGAAGTAAGAGGACTGCAGGAGACTTCTCATTTCAAAAACATTTTTTTCAGACATTTTATTTGAATGCCGTGGACAAATATTACTTGCACTCAAAGGACAACACAACATACATGATAATTTCATAAACTGTTAGATCATTCTGTTACAATAAATTCACAAATGAGAGTTCGAAATTGTACTTAAACTTACAGAAAAAGAAATCGAAGTGGAGAAGATATCTTATGCTCATGCAAACAAATGCTTGGACAAGTTTGGATCCAGTTCAGTTATATATATTTTCCATAGGTGCTATATATATACTTATATATATACAGATATAAAAAGGATAACCTACTCACTGATAGTGGTAAACTATTTCAGAAGTTCCTGTGTCCATTGGAGGGACACAGATTGTCTGCTTTTGAAGCAGACAATGAGCTTAAGCTCAGACAACTTAAAGCCAAGTATATTTAAGGTGAACTACCAATAAATTCCATTTTTATTCTTATATTATCCTGTAATTAGCAATAGTTCAGCAGCCATTCCCTCACCTTCTCCATAGTCCCAGCCACAAATGTATAGGAAACACAAGAAACTTCTGACTTCCAGTGACAAAGTTTGTGAAAATTTCTCTAACTATGCAGATTTTGTTTTACAATGTTTTTAATTATCAATATGCAAAATAAAAATAACTATCTGGGTAGATACTCATAAATAAATAAGCTCAAACAACAACAACACCTTGTTAAGTGTTAATTATGGTTTTTGCGTTTAACGATCAATATTATTGCAGTTTTGGTGATACCAATACAAAAGTTCAAATACCCTCAGAAATAGGAGGTGCTGGTTTCAGCAAATTTGCACTGAGTTTTACTTTTGTTATTTTAATTACACTTCTGTAATTTTAATTGCCACTTTATTGAAACATTCAAGTGACCAATTAGAGTTTGAAAAAATTTGAAGTAAGCTGTCATACGAAGCTTGATAACCTATTGCATATGATTTTTTTTGGCAGAATTAATTGCACTGGAAGGTTCCCATGTAGATACGTTGCTGTGCTTAATGAAGTGTGCTGGAGAGAGTTTTTGTTGGACTCTGCACTGCAGTTGTTCAGGGAGATTAGAAATAGTTGTCAGTTTTCAATCAACACTGCCCTCATGTTAATAAGCAGAACTGTGTGTGTGCACTGTAATTGTATTTGCTCTCAGAGTGCCTAGCAGCTTAGGTCAGAATCAATGTCATGAAACTGACAGCATTAATTGTGGAGATAATTTGTGTCAAACTTTAATTAACAACCTTTATAAAGATAATGGCAACAAGTCCTACTTTTTAATTCTGGTTCTGTCCAGATCTGATTTCATGTATTCTTAGAGTGATGATGGTCAGTCTTTTTTAGTATGTGATGAGATGAGTGTGTTAAAATGATGGATCGAAGGATAGCAGCCTGTCCGCGTGGCTCACCGTCGACAGTCTGAGTGCCTCCCGGCTGTAAATGAGTTAATCCTTACAACACCTATTGAACATGCAGATATCATCCTTCTCGTGCTGTTGCTGAGCCCAAAGCAGAGAATTTAAGCAGAGATTTGTCCAATTAAAATTTATTCTGCAAATGTAATGATGACCTGATAAAGCCAGTCTTTTTTGTGCAGTAAAATGTGTGAATTGTCCAGGACTACTGTGACATTTCTATTTCTCCATATCTTATATGTTTAATACCTCTACATTTTCAACTAAAATAATCTAACTTCTCTCATATTGTATGAAACCTTGGTGATAAAAGTTTTTCTTTCACATTAGAAACTGCAGTACCATTGTGCCAGTGGTTTCTTAGAGGTACCACTTATGCAAAAGGAAAATACGACCAGCTTTATAACCCTATTTTTCCCCACTATATTGGATTCTGAATGAGACAGAAAGAATATCATCATTCCTTTCTGCACTGGAAACTGAAATATCTTTTTTAATGCAGTTAATACTGTCATCATGAAGTGTTATGTTGGAACATCACTTTTATTGAAAAATGATGGTAATTTGGGAATTGCATCATTGCCTCTGCTTCTTTATAGTGCTGTTCGTTTATAGGCAACTTATTTACTAGTTGTCACTCCAGGAAAAAGAAATATCCTGATATTAGAAAAAAAATGTCATTTTCCTACTTACAAAAACCAGGTTAGGTTTTCAGCCCTATTTCTGCAAACCCGCTCTTCAGAAATTGTTTCTAATAGGTCTATCAGTTATAGTCCTTTTTCGTTACACTAAGCCTAGCTCTAGCCAAAGTGTTTTGGAAAAACTAGTTTTGGATCTAACACATGTTAAGCTTTGAGGAAAATGCTGTGTTTTATATGTCTTGCTATGTGAACTGTTTGGTAACCAGAACTGCACTAATGTGGAATTTGTCTCTGGATGCCTGATACACAGAGAAGCATTCGCCTTCACTTTTTTTTTTTTTTTTTCTTATCACTTCTACAGTTACTTTAAATCAGTAAAAGCGTGCCACCACCATTCACAGGATGGTGTTTAGCAATAGTACAAATCCCAAAGTTAGAATATTTTTCTCTTCTTACAGGGCTTGTTTAACACAGTCCTGCATGCATTTTGTTTTGCATTTTTTTCTTGCCTTTTTTTGCTTTGTTGTTTAAGTGTCCGTTTTCTCATGTTCCCAGGATAGCTAAGTTAAATGTTGCAGGAACGAATGCATGGTGTCGGCCTTAAATGAATCACATTTCCTCCTTGACTCTTTGAATGCATAACAAATCTGGCAAAAACAGACCTTGTCTCTAAGAAAATAGCTACCTTTATTGATGTGCAGGTTATCGGCAGGCCAGTCACTGGCTATATCAGTGTGGCGTACGTATTTAGGATTTAAAAGCTGCCTGTGAGCTACTCTGCAGACTTACTGTGTGCTGATGGACTTTGCCCACGCAGTGTTTTCCTTTCTTTGGTTTGAGGTTCAGCATGGAGTTGCAGTATGTCAGGAGGAATATAAAGAGAGTGACAGAGCGTCAGTTTTCACTTGATGACGCGTGATCACAACTTGTGCCACAGAATATCAACATATCAGGTTCAGTCATGTCCTTTTACATATAAGAGTGCTAATTTAATACATGCAGAGGAAAGGATTCAGCGCTAGCAGTTCTGGTGAAACCCAGACGCTCTTCATCGGAATATATTTCTGTCTTTTCTGTGGTCAAGGCATAAAGCCTGTGACATGGCAAAGAATTTTTACTTCCTTTACTGTAACTCTCTTTTTTTCTTTTCTTCAGTGTGGATTTGGAGATTTTCTGCCACGAGAGATGTTGTATATTCCTCATGGCATATATGGCACATCATTTCGCTGTGTTGAGACTTGCAGTTGTTCTTAATTTGGCACCGTGGTTCAGTGAACCGGTAGTGCTCAGTCGTTGATACTAGCAGTGAGTGGGTTCAGGGATGCTACAGTACTGAGAGAAGTTGAACATGGAGAATAATTATTTTGCCTGACATCTCTGATAAAGAAAATGCTAGGGGAATTTTCAGGAGCATTGTATTTTTAATATTTTTTTAAAAATTAGTTTTGTTTCTACCGTGTCACACATTAGCAACAGGGTTAAAAGACTCAATTTGTTTCATACACCTAGGACAATCCACATCTTCTTATATGTAATTTATCAGTATATGCCAACATTGAATGCTTGATTATGGCAGTGGCCACAACATATTTCTTGACATTTAAAATGATTTCAGTATTTCTTGCATTGTTACATACATACTTGTAGCCTGCTGGGTTTTTGGCTTTTTAATAAACAACGTGACAAGAAGTATTGCCTGCCAGTTTAGCAGACCACTATTTCTAAGTGGTTATACATTAGAAGAGAAAAGCAGCAGTTTAATAACAAACTTTACCATGTAGGTATAAAACTGTCAGGACTAAGGTAAGAAAGTGTAGACAACCAAAGATATTGAGAAGAGAGAGGCTGTTTATTGAATGTTAAAGCGCACAGCAAAAATGAACTGTATGCAGCTGTTATTGATTGACTATATGTAACACCTTAAAATAGGGAAAGGCTATATAGCAAAATTCTTTTCCTGTTATTGATAAGTATTTCTTTTCAAACCATTACTGTGTCCAGTGCTGGGCGCCACAGTACAAGGGGATGTGGAGCTGCTGGAGAGAGTCCAGCGCAGGGCAACTAGGATGATCAGGGGTCTGGAACATCTGCCCTGTGAGGAGAGGCTGAGGGAGCTGGGCCTGTTCAGCCTGGAGAA
>JAUBNY010000185.1:4753970-4781296 GCA_032275445.1 Crypturellus soui
GGCCCTGCGTGTGCAGGGGGGTTGGACTAGATGACCTCTAGAGGTCCCTTCCAACCTTAGGCATTCTGTGATTCTATCATTCTGTGATTCAAATCAGCAGCCTCAAATACATTGCATTTCTAAAAGCTGCTCACCTAAGTAAGAGAATGATATAATTGCATTCATGAACTCTTAAACATCATTTCATAGATTTTTATATTACCCATCAGGAGATACCTATTCTTGTTGTAATTGAAAGCCTTGTTTCACCCAGATACTAATAAGTGAAGTTCGATGTAAAAAAGAAGAAGAGAAAAATAATGAACATTTCTATTAGGGATTTTTTCCTGTTTAATCTGCTTTCTTGTACTTGCAATAGTTGAATATCTTTTTCACTATTTATTTCTGACAATAGAATAATTTGGAAGAGAACAGGAGTCTATGTGAAACTTGGACAAGCATAAATCCCTCTTCTTTTGAAGTCCCCTCTGCTCTGACTTGTAATCCATTGATTTTTACATGCACTAGCACAAACTTGCAAATACTTTATTCTAAATGTCACTGATTTTAGTGCCTCAAAGGTGGGAAGTCTGTTTTCATGACATCCTGTAATCATAACATCAAGTCATGAATCATGATCTTATTTAAGCTGATTGATGAGTGCATTTTGCAACACAAGACAAATTCAATTTTTTATTTATAATGGTGTTAAAATATAATGTGTGATCTTGCTATTCTGATGCTATTCCACTTCTGTTTTAATATAAATTTCACTAGTAAAATCTGTAAGAGCTTTCCTGACCTTTAGTTATTTTTAACATTGTCTCTTGCAGGTGAATATCATCACTGGAAAAACAAAACATTTCCTCTATCATTTTGAAACCTTGACTTTTTTTTTTCTGTGTCTAGTACTCAAATTAACTTTCTTTTTTATTTTTCTGTTTCAGCACCACCGAAGTTTACAAGAACTCC
Organism: Crypturellus soui; assembly: GCA_032275445.1. Taxonomy (NCBI): domain Eukaryota; kingdom Metazoa; phylum Chordata; class Aves; order Tinamiformes; family Tinamidae; genus Crypturellus; species Crypturellus soui. Next base: position 4,754,922 of record JAUBNY010000185.1, read on the forward strand.
CGTTGACCAGACAGGGGTCTCTGGAGGAGTCGCCTCATTTATCTGTCAAGCTACAGGAGACCCAAGACCTAAAATTGTCTGGAACAAAAAGGGAAAGAAAGTCAGCAATCAGAGATTTGAGGTATTAGGTCCATTGTTCTGTTCCTCTGAAAAACATTAATTCTAACCTTGCGTCTGGTCCCAGTATGTGTGCTTTGTTATTAGTGATTAAGCGGAATAGCTATGAGTATCGGGAATAATTTAGTAGGGGCAGCCTTGTGAAGATTTGTTTTGCAAACTGGTTGTGCATAGCACCATGAAAGAGAAAACTATTGCTGCCTCTGTTTTCTAAATCAGCATGATCCAACTGGGGAGCCTTTGCATGCTTCTGTTCCGCTTGCTATCTTTTCCATGAAGGAGATGAAGGAAAATTATTTGAGCAGTAATTGCTGTCTCCAGAGAGTAAAACACCTTCTCTTGCAACAGTCTGCGCTCAACACAGGCCTGGGCTGCTGCTGCTTCTGCTGCCACAGCTGCTTGCCACTGTTGCAGAGATACGGGAGGGACATTAGAGTTCCTGCTGCTGAAGGGGATGGGTAAAACTGGTTTACTTTTGATTCTTTTCTTAACAATAGCCTTGGAAAAGCCCTTGGAGAAAGCGGTTTCCTCTGCCTCCATGACCGTTAAAGGAAATAGTGAAAATAGCCTGTTCAAAGACACTTCCCCCCGCCCCCGCCAAAAAAATACTATTCCTTCTTTTAGCTGCAGGAACAATTAAGATCAAATATGGACTGACATCTGACCTGAATGAACAAAAAAGTCAAAATGGGAGAAAGCATGTAAGAGGATACCAAAAATGGGATTAACCATGTGTAATTTTGGCTGTGTCTCAGTGTATTTTCAGTGTCAAGTAAGACACTTCTACATGAGAAAAATAACTGTTTGGCAAATGATTACTCCTTATTAAGTGGATTAATCCACTTAATAAGTAATGAACTAATATATATGTAATAAAAAGTTCACTGTAGAATTAATCTGCTCATTTTCAGTAGTTCTTCAGAGGATAGTTTGCCCTGGGCTTTAAGACTAGTCCTGGGTGAGAAGAAAAGATTTGTATTTCTGGTATAGACTAAATTTTGTATTTCTTTTTGTTCAAAAATATTTTAAAACAGTAGAAGTGGTTCTGATAGTGAACAAAAACAATCAATATGTTCACAAGAGAGGATAGTTCTATGGAAACATGCTTAATACATTATGAGAAATAAAGGCATAAATATAATTGGGAGCTAAAGCCAAGAGTGATGTGCACCTTACAGAGCATATGCAGAGCTGTAATTGGATAAAGGGAAGAAAATCAAGATTTTAACATATGCTCTATGCAACTTTTCCCATTTTTGTCACAAAAATTTCAATCAAGGTCAGCTACAAACAATGGGAAATTGAGCATGTACATGTTTACTCTGTTGGTTCAGCTTTGCTTTGCACAATGTGGTGTTTTATTTGCTTCATATTTTGTTTTCTGTGCACCTGGTTTTAGGGAGAATAAGTAAAAAACACGATGGCTTTATTTCCGTAAAAATATTTGAATAACCATAAAAGTTTAATATAAAATGTTTTCCAAATCTCTTCAGTGTAATGCTGAACAAGCTGTATAGTCAAGTAGGATGGAATATATTTCAAAGAAATACAGAACACAAAGTATTTTATTACATTTATTATAAACACTGAGCAGAGTACTTACAAAGCATCAAAGTAAAGTACAGAGCACATCAACATTTTAAGCAGCTTCCTTTTCCAGTCAAAATAAGGTCATTAATTCCTGCTATAGAATCTGTAAATAGTAACTAAATCAACAGTAGAAATGAAATTCAGAGTATGCACAGGGAATATTTGGGAAATGAAAGAAAAATCCAAATTTGTCAAGTGCAGCAGTAAGTAAATAATTAGTTACGTTTTTTTTCCTATTCTCTCAGATTAGTATGTTCTGTATGCCTCTGTGCTTCACTGCTTGGTGATACAGGACATTAAAAATGGTTTATCTGGTCACTGTTTTTTGTAAAAGCATAGTAAATAAATCCAGAAGGAACCCCAAGGATCCATCAAAAGCTCTCCTAGGCATTCTAGGAGTTACATGTTTGTTTTTATAAAGAAGGACTGTACCTTCCAGCTTGATGAACCTTGATATTAAAAACTTTTTCACTCTATCCAACCGGAATCTCTTTTCCTGATGGAACTAGAGTTATGTGATAATTGTTTTGCTAGCAGCAGAGGAACAAATAATTTATTCCTTCCCTCTTTACAGTAACCCATTTATGTATTTGAAATGGGAATGGGGAATGGAATGATGGAATGGCCTTGCCCACAGAATAAATCTTATGGTTGGGTAACATTCATAATGGAACAGTAATAATTTAATGCATGTAGATGTAGATCTTTGTGTTGTGTAGATCTGTTCAGGACAATAGCTTTACTTAAGGAACAAAGGGAAAGAATTCAGCCTGTGGGCTGTGGAACTGATTTCTGACCAGAAAAACAGGTTATTGTGTTACTTCTACTTAGACCTCTCCCACCCCTAAAAAGAAAACACACAATTATTACAATTTGTATGTGGAGGTAAAGTGTGTGTAGTCATGCTTCCCAAATCCTGTACTCCTCTCTTTCAGTCTCAGTGAGTGTGCAGAGATCTGAATAGTTTGAATGTGTGTAAATTAGACACACACACAAACATGCACAAGCACGTGTATATTAAATTATTTCTGTACATCATTTATCTGTATATGGCTAGATTATGGCCAAATATTGTCTTGTAAAAAAGAATCACAGCAGTATCAGAAGATATTCTTTCTAAATCAGTGCCTTCTGTCTAATGGAAGTACTAATCTGTTTTATTATTTTGATATAAAGAGGGAAGTATATTTGGGCAGGGTGGACTGTGTAAGTTGCAGAACAAGAAAAAAGGTCCATTTTCACATAGAAAAATGGGCATTTCTTGTGCAAATACGACAATTTAAAAGTTAAACTACAAAGTATATTTTTATTGTTTAGTCTTTTAACTGATCATGTGCTTTATTGCACATTTTTGGATAAAACTATGTCCTGTGGGCTAAATGCATAGCTGAACTGAGTGAACTCTGCTCTGTGGTGAGCATGAGTGTAGCCTGCAGCAATTAAAATAAATGTTACTGGCATATGAGGGTGAAGTGCTGAACTTAAGTGAAAAAAGGGGGCCTGCTGGTGAGCTTCAGGATAAAAAGCAAGATGCATTAAGTTCTATGCTATTTTCTTGCAACCCTTGTTGGTATCTTGTTTCATCCTAGTCTTTCTTGAAACTATCTTAGGGTGAAAATTGAATATCAATATGTTAGCTGGCATTTCCACCCAAACATATTCCCATCTATGTTGAATTTGCCATTACTTGCCATCTGAAAAATGACCCAGGCTTTGATATCACAAGTGCTGATGGTTCACCCTTCAGGCACAGGTTAACTCAGGGGTAGGCCTTTGTAACAACATCTGTGACAGCTGTTGTTTCCTTCAATAGGTAATAGAGTTTGACGATGGATCTGGATCAGTTCTTAGAATACAACCACTGCGGACTCCACGAGATGAAGCTATTTACGAATGTGTTGCTTCCAATAGTGTCGGTGAAATAAGTGTGTCCACAAGACTCACTGTTTTGCGTGGTAAGTCCTTTATAAATATAAACTTTTTCTTCTTTCTTTTCTTTTTTTTTTTTTGAGCTGAAAGTATGATACTATTGCAAAAGCAGGGTTTCCCTGCATCCAGGATAGTAAATAATTTTTTTTCCTTTTTTTAATGTGCTCTGTTAAACTCCTAATGCTATAAATATGAACTTCTTCGTGAAGTTGAAAATATGTTAATATGTTTCTGACTTTGACTATAAAATGGTAATGCCAAATGATGCTGAAGAATCTACAGGAGTAGTCTGAAGAATAGAAACCATCATTTAATGAAAACAAAGAAACAGAGAAGTAAAACAGGGGATTGCATTTTGAAAAAGCTACTTATATCTCTTGTAAGTGATATAAGAAGTATTGTGTACTTACACATTTTTCTTCATGGTGTAAGCAAACATTTTAAGCAAATATTTTAATATTTAAAGTAGTTATCTCTAATGCCACAATTGCTCCCTTTTATATCTTTCAAAAGTTCTTCCCAGTCTAACCAATGAAGTGTAAAGATTGATAGTTTAGTTCATATTTTAACAGCATCTTGCATTTATTCTTAACTTCCTAAGATGTTTGTGCCTTTTACATTTTTAAGTGAAAAGAAAAATATTACAACTTCTGTGTTAAAATCACATTTCACATAGCATTGCAAGTTCAATATATTATTGGAGATGGGAAAAGGGAGGAGGGAAAAAAAAACACAAGCGGAAAACTTAGGTGAATAAGTATTCCTTGTCTATAGAATATGAATTCTTAAAATGTTTTTAGTACACTCTGTGTTCTTTAAATATTTGTGCATCTGTTTTGAAAGCTACAGTCCTAAACCAACCATTCTCACTTTGGATTTTGTAAGGAAGGAAAAACAATCCCCATCTCTTTGAGGGCAATAAATATTGTAAAGGATAACAGATTTATATACAAATCCAAAATTAGCAGTTCTTATTCAAATAGCACAATGCTGTAAAAAAATGCATAGCAAATAAGAATATATAAATGAATGATAAACTAAAAGTGAATTTTAAATAGTTGTGAATTTAAAATTTTATAAATGATAGAGATTAAATATAATTCAAATTATATTAAAAAGTCTAATTAAAGGCATGAAATCTAAATGAATATATACATTGATATGTATTTATAGAATATACACATATATGAATATGCTTATATACTTTCAATATATCTATTGATATCAATATATCTATTGATATATTGAATATTCCACCATCATACCTCTGTTTTATAATCCATAGAGTGTGCTTTGGGACCAAGATTATATTTCTGCATTTGTTTTGAAAGGGGTAAGAGGCTCCCGAATGTATGGAGACCAGAGTTTGAAATGGATAGGTAGCGTCCAAGAAACTTGGAACCAGAATAAGAGGACACCATAATGCATTTTTGGCAGGGTTAAAGTAGAAGGAGGTATAAATACATTGACTGGGTATATTGATTTTCAGAACAAAAGAACAGTGTTAAAGACCTAGAGCATACACATCCCTACATTAAACATACTCAGCAAGTAGTGCTGTCTGGAAGTCTCCTTCCAGGATCTGTGTCTAAAACCACAGACTGTTAGTTCTGTGGTACAAAAAACTTGGCAGTTCTTTGTCGTGAAAGTCTATTCTGAAAATTTGTCAGTGGAGCAGTGCTTTGATTCATTCATTCAAAATTACCAATATTCAGTAGAGAAGGAAAGACACTAGTTCTTTATTGGCACAATGGAGCTGCTTTCCTTCTCTGGACAGTTCACATCTGGTTAAAGACACGCTATGCTGTTCTGTTTGTTTTTCCAAATGGTGGGTCACAGGCATTTTTGTGAATATATACAAAATATCCTGCAAGTAACATGTGCAAGAGTGTGAATTGTTTAGAAAGGAGAAAAGAAGTCATCTTCTTCCACTGCCAATGACAGAGAAATCAACAACCCTTCTGTGCTACCAAATTGCAGGAGTCCTTTTTCTTCATTTTAAAATTATTTTTTAATTATTATGGTGTTACAAAGTTCTGCATGGTCTGTGAAAAGCTCCACAAACTCAGCTTCAACTGCCAGCTGCATTGGTTTAGTATTTTAGAGGACTGCTCTATTTTAGAGGATTGTAGAAGAGAGGAGTGCAGGTTTTAGAGAAGGCTGAACAAGTGCGGTAAACCAGAAAACTTATTTATGTTATGCAGTCACTGCTGTTGTTTTCTTTTTTCTTTCTGTCTGCAAAGTAGAGAAACCTACATAAGTAAGGCATTTAAGCTCAAAACAGCGTGTTTTCTCACTCCACTATTTTCTCCGTTATTGTTGATTATATTGTCTATTGTAAAAAATATTGACATGCAGCATCTTTGTAACAAAAACACTGTATATGAATATAAGAATTGAAGTAAAATTTCTATGAGAAGTGCTTAGGCCAGATAATACTTTCTATGTATATGTGTAAATATATATATATTTTTAACTGATCGATTTATTGTCAGTCATTGCTATATGCAATAAAGAATGAAATATTTACTGATATTCCCTATCCATGGATACACATAGAGAAATATCAGTGAGGGAAGTTAATTTTATAAGACCCCCAGAAGTACAGAGCATTTCCAGATTGTTAAGAAAAAAAGAAAAAGGAAACGATGCAGTCAGTAATAGATTCTATGATAATATATGTTAATTTCTGCTTTCTTACTGTACCCATAAGGGCTAAAAGAGAAGGACTCTTACTGATTTTTGAAGTAAACTGCCTTCTGGGACCATTATCTTTTGGGACATGTAAATTAGAAAAAAGGAGAGGCACAGATGTAAATTTTCAAAATAAGCTGTGATTTGCCTTCCATTCTGTAGACCAATGGGATGAAAGATTCGTGTTCATTAGCTGCATAATGGAAAAAATTGCTGTATTCCAACTGCAGCTGTGTAAATCGACTGTAATGGCAGTTACCTGACTTTATAATTGCAATGATTTTTGCTAGTGGGGTGGCTAGTAGGATGCTTATAAGCTGAATAAATAGAAAACAATGAAGGTAAGAAAGCATATAGGTGAAAATTACATACATGGTGAAGACAGATATTTATCTGAAGCATACATAGCATAAGAAGTTTGAGGAACCATATGCTTTTCAAACAACTTTCACAATTTTCAATTCAATAGACTGTGTTGACTGTCAAGATTGTCATAACTTGTGACCAGAATTAGCATGTTCATTAAAAAATATTTTATTAATGCCTCTTTCCGAAGATGAACATTTTTTTTTCCTCTATGCAAATGGTTCTTTGCAGTTTATGTAATAAAGTCTCTGCAGAGGAGCTGTGCGAGAAAGATTAAGAAATACAATCATGTCTGCCTGACAGTCACATAAAAGGAATTTTTGAAAGAGTGAAATACAAGGAGAAGTGGCCAATATATGTAAAACTTACAGGCAGTTTTAGTATGGACTATGGATTACCTGAATTGGCTTATAAAATAGTCAAGCAATAGAAATATTTAAATGCAATATTATAAATTATTTTGTAATATTTTCTTTAGTTACAGGGCAAAAAAAGATATTTGCATGCAGTAAAATCTGAAACAATGAATTGTTGGTCTATATAAAAAAGAAGGGTAGGATAATCATATAAAATAAATGAAGAATATTGACGAACAAACAGTCATAGATTTACTAGCTGAAAAGTTTTGCCAAGAGCTTCAGATTATTTTTTATAGCTAATGCTTTTTATATTTTCAGTCATCTCCCTAGATACAAAATTTGTCAAATAATTTTCCCCCCAATCAGTGATTAGGTTTTTCACACATTTTTTTTCCTTAGGGATTTTCAGGTGTGGTAAATTTTCCCCTTTTAAGCTCAATATTTTATTATTAAGTACCTGCCACAGTTAGCATAAATCTACATGTATATGTTAAGAAGCTTGTTTTGAAAAGTATGGCAGTGACTTGAAAGAAACAAATAAAACTGCAATTTCAGATATGTTAATAGTGCTTAGATGTAAATTGCTGTAATCAAGTCTTTCAGAGATGATTAGTTACTTCGGAAAACTAAGCATAGTTTGCTAGACTTAAAAACCTCTTAAAAGTTCTCAAAAACGGATCTATAATCATTAGAGTATTTTTGAGGAATTTGTGCCAACTTCCTTTCTTATAAAGCAATATTCTCCTCAGGAAGTTTCTTTCAGGTGTCTGTTTCCTTACAGGTTATTTCAACATGCTTAATTGTTCAGATTTATTTGTTCAACAAATATACTGAGAGAAAGTTTATTCTTGTCTTAGCTAAGAAGTTTTGCTGGTTACAGTTATTTCTTCATAAGTGTTCACTTTTCGTCCCTTTCATTCTCCAGTGAATTTGACCTGTTCCTGATTTTCATCCAACCAAATCAAATACATTTTTTTTCCAAGACTGCACAATACAAGGTTTTATTATCATATATGTGTACCTTCCACAAGATCAATCTAGTTTTGAAGTATTAGGAGCAGTGTAAAAGAATTAATTCCTAACATATAGCACTATGTTTTTAAATCTACCATCTAGATGGACTATTTCTTATTTATTCCTTTGTATATACATATATGTTTATAGATAGATAGATATAGGTATAGGTATAGATATGGAATGGGTGTCTGTGTGTGTGTGCATGTGCATGGAAAAATAAAAAATAAAGAAAAGGAACTGGTATATTCCTGTTCATAAATAGATGTCTGACAGTTGTTGTGATCTAAGAGGAGGAATTGAAATAATACCGAACAAAAACACAACAGTCCTATTTAGCTTGAATGAATTCTTTACCAGACTGTTTTTGCTAAGAATGTACACCTGTTAAATACTTTCAGACAAGAGCTCAGTGACTAATTTTAGCATTACCCCCATCTGAGTATTCTAGGATCTAATGGCTGTGTATAGTGTTATAATTATTTTTGAAAACAGGGATATGTCTAACACTTGGAAAATGCAAACTAAACCATCCTAACTTTTCTTTTTCGGTTGTATGATGGTTGCCTATGATGTTCCATTCCCTTTTCTTAGTCATTCCAAAATTGTCAGAAATCTGTCATGAGCAAATGGCACAGAGAACAATTAGAAATGAGTTAGCAGGGGAGGAAAAAGTTTCTGCTGCAAGTTCCTCCTTACAGATCAGTATTCAGACATGTAAGGATGTATTTTGATCAAACTTAAAATGAAATATCCTGAAGAGTCCTGAGCTGCTCTGTGCAGTGGTCAAGTTCCTCAAAAACTCTGACCCATACATGAACAGCATACAGACTTGGTATTATGAATTGCCATTACAAGAAAAGTCAGAGGATTAACTGTGTGCACAGCTGCTAGCTGTTCTCGGGGAGGATAGTTTTTCAAATTTCTGTGCTACAATTTTGATATTTTGCAGCACAAATATGTGTGCATGTATGTGAAAGATGATGACTTTTTCCCATTTCTACATTTTTCTTATTTATTTAAATAAAGCTACAGCCCAAATTTAGAGTTGTTTTCTACTTATAAATTAAATTTTCTTTTTTTTTCTATTTTATCTGACATAAAATAAGTAAAAGATAGTTTGTCTTAGAAATCCCCCATGTACACAGAAAAACATACACACATATACATATAAGCATGTGTATAGTTATATACATATATCTGTGTGTGTGTGTGTGTGTGTGTGTGTGTGTGCACGCATTTGTGTGTATGTGTAGTTAGTTAGTTCGTTTTTATATTTAAGCCTTTTGTCCCGGTGTAGAGTTCCTTTAGTTTGCTATAAGGACTTAGGATTATACAAGCTTTCTTTATTTGTCAACATAAAACACTGTCTTCATCAAAGCCAAATGACATTAGAAAATGTTTCTTACTTCAGTTATTTATGTCTTCAAGTTTGCAGGCAACTTGGACATATATGCCGATATATCCAGTCACTATAAAGCAAACTTAAAATGTGTGTTGGCAATAGAGTTGTCATTATTGCACAATGTGAAAAATAAAAGTCAGTATTTTTTGTGTGTGTTTCATATTGATAAAAAAGCATAATTTTACAGATCTGTCTAACAAGATGATATGATCACAGCTCAAGCAGTAGGTTAAGAATGTCATACGTTTGGTGTAAGGAAACCAGTGATCTTAAAATGTTTATAGATTTCATTTTAATTCTTACGCCTATAAGATACCTTGTATAACATAACAAAACCAGGCTGGTTTCTGGAAAACGATATTCATACAGTAAGTCTACCTTAAGTTTTCCAAATTAATGGATGAATATAAACATGAATGTCTTGTTAAATACAATAGGTGATACAAATGTTTGCTTAAATGTAGGATATGTTTGACAATAGCGTACTGAATGACAACAAAATATAATCTACTTTATTCACTATGTGCTAATCTTCAAATTACAATACAGAAAAATCTTGTAAGAGTGCTTCCTCATGTAATCTGAAGAAGTAATTTACAAGTAAAGAAATATAAGGCTACAGCTTATTTGTGTGACCTGCTAATAGTTCATAAAATAGTATGAATTAAAGTAATTATTAATTTTCTAGGATTTAACATAGGAAAAAAAAGAAAAAAATACAAACAGAAATATTTCAGATGTTTTCAGCAAACATAAAAATATTAAAAAGAATCTGAAATTCAATTCTTTTAAACCAAAAAGTTGTGGGTTTTTTGATAGTGGATACAAATCTGAAGCAATGACTTCTAGTTGATATAACAAGGAAGAAATTACTTTCCATCAGCATTGGATAGGAGACTGAAACAACTAGGATTAAGGTGGCCCCATGTGTGGGGCAAAGAAGCTTTTATGAATACTCCGAGGCTTATGTATGATATTAAATCCTATTACAATATGTATCACATCAGGTATTTTGCTGCCTGCTGTAAACTGATGTGAAGTTCTGCAGCTGGTTTACTACAGTTCCGTATATCTTTGTAGTAAAGATATATTTATAAGTCATCACTCAGTAGCAAATGAAATTTCTTTGTCTTCACTTACAAATAGATAAATCATTATTTGAAAATTTCCCTGTGTCTTAAATTATTGCATTAAAATAATTTACTATAAAGCTACTATAACAACCTACTAGAACTTTAATTTTTGCCTAGTAATAGTAGTATTTTACCACTTTTTTATTTTGATTGCTTCTTGTGAAGTTCAGTGTTAGAGCATGCTTAAGATGCAAAAAAGCAAAACAGATTAATGAGGTAGCTTTTCAAGTGAAAGCATTCCAACAAGCTTTTCAGCTTGAAATAGGACCACCAATGCACCTGAACCCTGATTTATGGTGCTGTGGACTTTCCTATCACGGGCATCTTTTAGGAGATATAGCCTGAGACACAGGCTGTATCTACTTTTAGGAGATACAGGCTGTATCATAGCTTTTATTAACAGACATTATTTAAAACAGTTATTTTAAACAGCAGTATAAATAGATATGTAAGGGAGAGTGTTAAGCATTTAGTTTCACAGATATCCTAATTTTCAATTTAGTTTTTCTGCTTGAACATGAAATAGACTTTTTAATTTTTTTGCTCATTCAGACATTCATTGTTTTCAGTAGCAATTCATTTGAAGGAGATCCTGGAAATGTATTTTTTGTCCCATCTACCTTCACTAAGAACCTTCTTTGTTACTGCAAGGCTTTTGTATATCAGAGAAACCCATGTAAGCTGCTAGGTATGACAGTTATAAAGTGTTCTTTTTATAACTGCATTTTTTATATCCTAGTTCAAAGCTCTTCTTGGCTTCCATATATTCCATTGTTTAACGTGTTGCATTGCCATGGTTTCATGAAGAATGAAATGTATTTTAATAAAATATATCATCTTGTCTTAAGTGGCATTATCAGCACAACTTCTAAGATAAGAGTATCTATATACATACACAACCTCTATCTTAATGTTCACAAACAGATTTATTTGGGTTTGGTTGTACAGATAAGCAAGAAGACTATCTGGGGTATCCTCTTCATTACACCTATAGCAAAATGACTTTCAAGGAAAGTGAATTGAGGGACTGAAAAGTTGCCATCATTTTTTTTCTTTTCAAAAAATGCTTGTCACTTTAAAATTGATTTATCCCAAGAAGATGATGCCAGCTTCAGGAAACTATTAATAAGTCCCAAGGCAATCATTTGTTGCTGTGGCCTGTTTCATATCACAGACTGCATTTAGAGTATGTGGAAGTAAGGAGGAAAACTGTTTTCTTCATTGGACTTCAGATCAGCCCAATTCTTACTGGTGTTTTGTTTTTTTTTTATTTTTTCCTTGCAAAATGTCACATCCACAAAAGCAAACAAAACAAAAAATACCTAGGCATTATATCTATTCATATCCTGTAGCCTAAATCTAGGTTTATTGATAGGTCCTCCAGTAGACACAGAACACTTCTCTCTGTTTTCTGAGTCATATATTCAGGTGATTTGGAAATCTGGTTTCTTACATAAATTCCTCAACAGAGGAATAGGTCTTAAGATAGTATTTAATGTGAGATTATTTTGTGTCTAAGTAGTTGCCTAAATCTAAGTGACTGTGTAAGTAGATATCCTTAAATAATTTTAAGGATAATTTTACAGCCAGATTTTATGTATTCTAAATCTGTTAATTGGTTGCAACAAGAACTTCCAGAATCTTAGCCCTTTCACGAATCTCTCTGGCCTAACTATAAACATATGTTTCATCAACATTCAGAATTCAGTCATTCATAAAAGAAAATTATATGGATAAAAGTGGTATTGCATCAGAAATAATGTGGATAAGAGTGGAACATCAGTTGATAAAAGATGTTATGAGGCTGGATTTTTACATTGAAATTGAAAGTAAAGTAGAACTAAAAACCTGATTAAGGGTGTATCATTATATTAGAGGGAAGAACAGGAGGAAGGGTTGAGACTGAATGACTAAATGCACACTGCTAACATTTCCTTATTCTGGTGGAAGATTAAATGTTTTGGAATAACAGCAGGACAGTATTTAAGCGTTATAAAGTAATCATTAGATGTATAATAAAATTAGTTTTACATTTTCTGTATGTGTTACTAGATTTTTTTCCATTTTCATAATTTTGTAATATTAATACCGTTTCATGATTTAGTGTCTGCTTAAAATAAACATGGTCATGTCTCGTTGAAAAAGGGGAAAGCTGAATATATCAGAAACCTTATGAACTATTTTGCACAACATGGATTTTTGGATACTGTCATAATTAAGTATAACTTTCAAGCATTAGGTGGCAGCAGTGATGAAACTCGAACTACATGGTGGTGAACTAAAATGGTATACTGTTTTGAGTTTTTTTTTTTTTTTATTTTACCATCAAGGAAACTAATAGTTGATTTATTATTTTCTTTCATAAGAATGAAAGTTATTGCTAATACAAAGATGGAGCAAAGACTGAGTGGTAAAGGGAGAGTTTATTTCTTTGCCTGCCTTAACAACAATTAGTAGAAGTTAGAAGTTTAATTTTGGGGTGGTGATTTTAGAAACTTTCTTTTGTCAACTGCATGCACAGATTATAGTAGGACAGTCACAGCTGTCATGCAGGGCTCCTCGCAATGTTACTCAGTGGGAAAATCTTGTGGTGTAATTTAATAAAGTGAAAAGGAAGTCTTTTCCCAGGTAGATACTTCCTTCTAGCTATTCATATCTTCACATCTTTTGTTTGTTTTTTCCTTTTTTCTTTTTTCTTTTTTTTTTCCAAGCAATATCTTGTTTTTCATTAGAATTGAATACTTCCCTTGTCTGAGATCATGTAGGCACTATGTGTGAACTGATGTTTAAAGCAGTGCATCAAGCATCATCATCTTTTTCTGGGAAAGTGACTGAATTCCTATTCTATCCATTCATCCATCCATTTATCCAGAGGGCAGAAAATTCCCATCTATTATGATGCAAAGATAATGTTTATTGATGCAAGAGGAGAAGGTCAGCTTTTGGCCAAGTTTCATTTCTGAAAAACTGGCAAGAAAAATAAGCTAAATTTTACTGAGTGAAGATGTGGCTTTTTCATTAATTCAGTATGCCTCCAGGGAGATCCTTGATGGTAACATGACCATCTCCTCTTTTGTCAATGAGGAATCCTGAGTGTGGATTCTTTATTTCCTGGAATCTAGTCAAGAAACATTTTTACTGATAAGATTATTTGCAAGATTACTTGACTTTTACTAGAGAGGGGTCTGTTACAAGAAGGTTATCCTGGCAGTGTATTTCATCACTTATTTCCACTTGGTTTTCACAAGGCATCTGTATCCAAATCATATAGGGTTTTCTCCTAAAGCTGAGTATTGGAAAAGTGGCAACTTAGCTTTTATCCTGTAGAGAGGATCACTTAATTAGCTCGGTGGTCAGATACTCCTTATTTCCCAAGAGAACAGAAAGAATCATGATACTGAGATTACTCATATGGACTCTAACCATGTGTGACAGCACAAGTGCCAAAGGAAGAGCAACCTTCCAGATGCCAGGGGACCATTGCTGTTTTACCATAGACTGTGCAGCCAAAGTACTGGGAGCGTTGTAGCTCCCAAACGGCACCTTCTCTTACTGCCTCATTAGATTTTCTTGGCTCCCAAAACCTATCCACACTTGCAGGTTGCTTCATGAGTCCTGGTGCTTAAGAACCTTCCAGGGAGCGCTGTGAACAACTTTTATCCTACTTCCCTCAAAAAGTATGAATATTCAGGCATCCTTCTCAAGTAGCATGGTAGATCACCTATCTTCTCACCGACCAGTCATATATCCATATTTTTAGAGCTCAGATTATTAACTCACCAGGTAGCTATGAACACACTTAACAGAAAAGCTCAAATGCCTGTAGTGGCACAGATCAGTGTTGCCTAAGTAGCAGACTTTCATTCTATTCCTGGATATTTCTGCAGCTTTTGACACTCATGCCCTTTCTTCAGAAGAAGGAGGAGGGATTGTCCAATTAATAGGCAACAATTACCTAGTTCCTTAATAGAGATATGGACTTAGAAAGCAGTGAGCAAAAAAGCATACCCTGATTAGAAGGCCATCCCACATAAAGTTAACAAGGAACAATTTTCGTGTTTGTTTTCATTTCAAGAGGTTGCATATGCAGTAAGCTACTTACAGAGTCACTTGGGTGAACAACATATCTCTTCAGCTTGTATTAATGCATCATAACCATAAGAAACAGTTCACAAATGGCGGACTGCTGATGCTAATAACAGACGGAAACTGCACCATCCATTCCCTCCTATTTGTAGCATGAGGATAAGTTTTAAGATGAAATTCAAAATGTTCAAGACAAACATTTGTGTGATATTTTCAAAACACACATAAGCTTTTTCCTAATGAGTCTAGATTAGTGTTAGAAGACACCTAATCTGCCCACCTGCAGACAGAATGAGGAAAATGCTCCTTTCTTCCATAAACCAGAATCTCTGTGCATTTTTTTGAGCAATGCACTACACTGTCCTTTGCAGAGGTATCTGCAACCCCTAATGGTTCATTTAATGAAAGAGACTTGTTATTACAATTCCTGTACAAATTATTTTAGCAAGGCATAAAATGTAACTGTAAACTTTGATGTTAGAAATGATTTTTTTAACAGTTAAAAAGATTCTTAGTTAAAATTAGGAGGAGTGATTAAAGATACACTTCTGGTAGATTTTCTGAAGCACTTCCCTGGCATACTGAAAGTAAGGGAAGCTGTGGATTCTTGGCTGTGAATGCAGCACTGTATATTAGGTTAATCTAATTATGTTCAATACCTCTCTGCTATACTTATATCTAACAGCAAGTGCCGTCAGTGAATGCTGTTTGTTTTTTAAAAAATATTTAAGTGCTTAAGATCACAGTTTTGAGACAAAATATATACATGAATAAATAAAAGCCTATCGGGGGAGTAAGGATACCTGTCAAATAAGTATCCTTATTGACTACTTTATCCTTGTCAACCTGGCAAGAATGAGAAGTACAGAAATCTGTGAAGTGATTGACAACAGTCATCGTAGAGAGCAGTGGTGGTAGGTAGCATTATTTAACAAAAATGCTAGCAGGAAGCTAGCCAGCCTCCCAACAAGACATCCAAGCCTCTGACAGCACAGGTAAAGAGGAAATGAGATTATTGGTCATTATGTCTCAGCATAATGCTATCTATTCACATTAATATTAAATTGCCCTTGCTATTTGTCTACTGCCTATATTAAAGGCAACACCTGCAGATACTAATTAAAATTATTCCCATCGGCTTTTTAACTGAATGTGTATGATATGCAATGGGGTAGTTCTTTTATATGCAGTATGCCTGGCAGTTATCATTCAAATGGACATGAAAACAAGAACAAACATTACTTAATTTTCTTTTTGCTAGCTTCCAAAGCAGTTTTATGTGAAGAATGGACAAAAACTATTGTTCTTAGCACATGATATAGCTGATCTGATTGAACCCTCATCCTACTCCATAAATGTTTTTTTCTTTTCATATTGAAGAAGAGCTTTGTATTTTGTTGCTATATTGCCAGGTATATATCACTTTATTATAACTTTATTATAGTCATGACAATATAATCTTTATTGTATAAGTATTTAACTATATATATCTTCATATGTAAGTTTTAAATAAGTAGGTTTTATTGAAGGAAGAGTACAGTAAACAAAAAGAAGAGGTGTGGAAGAGAACAATCATCATACTTGGGAATTTAAAATATGTAATTTGGAAATTACCAGTTTTACTACCCTGTTGTAAAGCAGACAGAAGATAACATATGTAAGTGAGGAATGGTTTTCTATTGTATCTCTACCTAAAAATCATGGGAACACTGTTTATTCCCGCGCCACCTGAACAAAGTGACTGGTTCCAACTACAGCAAAGTCTTGCTAATAAGAATAGATTTTTCTTTTTTCTGGCACAGCTATGTCAGCTAGAGATATCATATCATCATGTCACAGGCATACAGAACTATTATGGCCAAAGTTTGCCGTGTGTACTGTACCTTAGAGAAAAGGTGGGGTGTATAATACTGATTTGGCTGTAAATAGAAAGCATGAACCTAGAGGTTGGATAAATGAACAAGGAAGGAACTAATAGAGATTTGGAGATTAGACAAAATATATAAATTGTGCAATATAAAAGTGTGGAAATGTTTATTTTTAAAATTATATACTGGATTTTAGCAGCTGCTTTTGTCTTATACTGGAGAAGAAATTCAGTATTTCCCCTCCCTTTCACCAGTCTATGTTAAATAAATATTTATTTCAATGAATTTGAATATTTGACACCTTTTTTTGCTAGTAATAGAAATTGGCATAAGTTACTTAAACTTCTTTTCCCATTAAAAAGAGTTTTAGTTAAATAATATATTCTAATACTTTGAACTTAAAAACAGTAGGAAATATCACAGAAATATCACAAATCTTAAATTATTTAAGCTTTCATATGGACAATTACGCTAAATCTTCTGTTTAAAGTCCTCCAGTATTTTAGTTTCCACACATAGAACAGCAGGGAGTTTTTAATTGTGCAACATAAGTGGTTGTATCTTAAGGTTCAGTTTCTATGCTACAAACTCAGCCTATCCTAGCTCAGAGACAGTATGGAATTTGAGTAGCATATTGCTGTATGTTAATTTTCAGTAATTTTCGATGCACAGAATGATCACAATAAGTACATGAGACTTTTGGTTACTGCATATGATTTTATCAACCTTTTTATGAGTTTTATTAGGTTGTATTTTTTTCTTGTTATTACAGTAATTTACTTCCAGGAATTTTTTTGATGAAAAGAAAGGTTTTTCTTTTGTTTATTCCAATAGTAAACATGTAAATTTAGAAGGGGATGACTGTCACCATCCTTGCTTTGTGTGAAGTCTTAGGTTTTCTTGGATAAATTGTTACCAGCTCATGCTTTCGGAATGTGACAGAACGCTATCAACAGCACCAAAGGGCATCCCATGTGGTCTGGGCAACTGCTCCAGTTAACTATTTTTATTATTGAAAAGGCCAATACAAACAAGGGGGTTAATGGCAGAACTAATTACTGTATCTGGGGAGATGTATCTTCTGTTCTTGGCCATGTTGTTTTAAGGCACAGTATGGTATGTATGAATGGTCACCACACTCCGTTAAGCACTTGAGCCTCACTCTTGTTTGTTCAGTTTGGCTACTAATGTAATTGCCTCTTACCATTACCTGCATTTTAGTAAATGTTGTTAATCAGAAACAAGTGTGTGGGTATTTTCTGGGATGTTTAACTGTTCCACTTAACCTGCAGACATTCTTCTTGCCCAGAGTTCTGCAGAGTTTTGGCATTCCTCTGTGAACAACACTAAATGAAAAGGTCTGAAACAGTGGTTTTAAGTAGCAGGGAGACAAAGTTTTCCACTGCAGACTTGTGGTGGCCTGTCACTCTGAGGACATCATACAGTTTGTATTATGGGGATTTTGGGGGAAAGACATCTTTTTCCTTTTATGATAGGAGGTTCTCCAGGAGCTGGAGAACCATAGCTGTATGATATGTGAGTGGTGAATAGAAGGTTCTTAAGACTTTCGACAACTTACCCAGTTATATAATGGATAAACTACTACGTATCAGGCTTTTGGCTAGCATAATAATTAACATTATCAAATATTATAGAGCCTTTTTCCTTGTGAAGCATGGTTTTGCCTGAGAGGGGAACTAGATTTTATGCAATTCAGAATGTTTAGATTATGGCATTTTCACTCAAATCTATATTGTCAGAGTAATTCTGGTTTAACATGAACTCCTCTAGCAATAACATTCTGTTTTTTGATATGTGCCTGAAAAGACTGCCACAGACAGGCATACAATTGCTGACTTTTAGTCGTCTCTTAAGAAACTTTCAATATATAATTACCTAGGTTTGGAAGGAATCTAGTGGGGCTTTCCTGCTTACTAAATTATGTCATAGGGTAATTGATATTCCCACTTAGCTTTAGTCTTCCTGAGACATGTTTATGTAACACAGACATACGAATTTTAAATAGCTTGAAAGCAGTGTTGCAAGGACAGTGTGATAAGCAGTGCAGTTGGACATACTAATAATCAGTGACTTTGCATCGCGAGCGCTGCAAGAGTGCCACTGTTTTAACTTGAGTGAGCTGCTTCTGACTCATTGAAGTGCCACACAGAAATAACAGTTGCTTTTCATAAAGTCAACCACAAATTGAAAGCATACCCTGAGGTTATTGTTATTGCTGTTTTAAAATTACAGGCCCTAGATTTACTTGTTAAGACTTGATATTTGCATTTCCCTGTAATAAAAAGTATGTTTATTTGATGTTTTTTAAATGGCTGTGCTGCTCATTTCCATGAAATTTGGCAATATAAGCATGCATTTGTAATGCAGAATGGGAACTGGAAAACCATCCATTGCAAATGGTATCGCAAATACATAATTTCTTTTTTCATTTATTTTATTGCCACTTATTTTGGCACTATTTTTTAAAATTCTGCCCATTCTCATTTCACATGCATTTATTTCTATCAAGGCAAGCAGGTCTTAACTGAGTGGGTCAGTGAGCAGCTCTTTTAAAAGGATTTTAATACCTCCTATGAATTAGTAGATGTGAGATTTGGTAGAGGTTATGTGTGTCAAACATCTGTGGAGGCAGGCTGAACCTCATTTGCAAAGTGTCTTCTTGATTCTATTCCAGGCAGCTAGTACCTGAACTTCCTTTTATTATAACAGAGAGGGAAAGGTGCAGTTTGAAGATGCAGGATTATATAGCTCTGATAGGAAAAGGAGAAAACAGCAGAGCTCAGAATTATTCCTTCTTTCTTTTTTGACAGTATGGCAGGTATCCACGAATATAACATGTCCCCGAGGTGAAAATCCCTGGAAGCTGGGATAATATACTGTGGAAGAGTCTAATATACTTGCTGTCTTTCATTTGCATCTGATGTTAGCCATTGGCAAAAACTGAACACTAAACATTTACCTGAAGTTAAGTGTTTCTTTGGTTTGCACAGTATGACTGCTTTCATGGTCTTAATGTACACCTGTGGAAACCATATGTACCGTATACCAAAGCATATATAACAAAAATAGTTAACCAATAGTTTCTAACTCTTTGTACTAGCAACATTAAATATGTGTCTTCGAGGACAAGAAAGCCCCCAAACAAGCACAAAAAAAGTTCTTAATTCCAGTAAAAAGATGACCAATAATTAAGCCAAATTATCAGTAGCACTTTTAGCTTACATAAATATTAAATTGTTAGATAATCAAACTAAAAAACTCTATGTTAATAATTTAATGTCATTGTTTTAATATCTATTGAGACATATTATTTCCAATAAAGTTCTTGAAGAAGAGGGTGACAGAAGAGATTTCTTACAATGCTTAAGAAAAACAAGAATTTGACAACTACCCAGATTATTTCCAGAAATATTTCCAAAAGAAATAACATCTTATCAACAGCATTATTTTTAACTGTTTTGAGTTGGAAGTCACAGCTAACTTGCACAATGTAAATTTTGCTCTAGGACAGAACATTCCTAAATAACCAAGAATTTTAACTCATTGTACACTTAGGGAAAAGAATAACTGTATTAAGGCCTTAATAGTTAGCAACTGATAAGACACTGCAGATATGGTTAAGGAAGTCTTGCCTTCTGTAGCCAAATGTGGATGAGGATTTCAGTAAAGAAAGGCAACAGCACCCTGTGTTGTGTGAGCAGCAATGCAGCCAAGCAGACCAAGGCACCCAGCTGAGTGCATCCAGATGTGGTACCCAAAAGAAAGAAAAAATATTTGATGAACAAAAGCAAATTCAGTGGAGGCTTGACCAAGGCAGCCTCCTTGGTGGGTCTGGCACAGCAGGAGAGGCTGTGGAGCTGGGAGAGCTGCTGGCTCCGGATTTGGCGGTGCTCGATGCCCAGTGCTCCTTCCCATTGCTAGGCTTCCTTAATTAAAATGCAAATCTCAGCACAAGCATGCCATCCTATTTTATTGTGGCAACGGTTTTGAAATGCATTTCAAAAAGTAAAAATGAGTGATTTGAAGCTACTATATTAATTTTTAGATACAGAATGATTTGGAAATACAGTACTGCTTCAAAATCAACTTAATTCCATGAAGGCATTATGATTTAGCATTAAAATATATGTGTTAGATTTCTGTGAAACACATAGTTATAAAGAAACTGGAACACTGTACACAGAATAATAGAGATAGAGGACTTCTTTTTTTTTTTTTTTTGTCTTTTTTAAATCTATGTCACTTTGAAGGAAGTCAGTAGCTGTTATACATCCAATGACATTTTCTGCTTTTGAAAGCCCAGCCTTTAATGATAGACAATACTAGGCAAGAAAGGTCAGGATATAACTAGAGTCTGTAGAAGAAAATCAAGGTAAGAAGAGTTTTGAAGGCAAAAGTAGAAGAAATATTCAAAGCATATAAACTTTTTCAGGTGTCTTCTTGTCTGTCATAACATCTCAGGGAATCTGTCTTTGATCTGTCATAGGTATTTTGATGTACAAACAAGACATAAGAAATCAATTATTAGACTTGTTTGATTTCCCCATAGTCTTTACATATGATTCAACGTATAATGTTGAATATGATACACATATGATCCTTCTGTACCTGGTAGGAGAGTCCAGAGCTAGACTTCATTGTTTTTAATAACTTTTATGTGCCTATTCCTTTCTCCAAACTTTAAGCTGAAATTTTTATTGGCTCTATGACAACCAAGATTTAGACCTACTTAAGTCCTTTCTCCATCTTGTAAAAAATATATTACATTATTTTGAGAGACAAAAAGCTTAGAAATAAAGCACATATCAGAAGGGATGAATAATTTCTTCTATGTAGGGAAAAATCTTCTTGATTATGTCCCAAATATATAGAATTCCCAATATTTGCATTTTTATATGTAGGTTTACATTTGTAGTCATTTATTTCTGTAAATGTCATCCAAGAAAGCTTAACAGTTGGAGTAACATTTTTTATTTAAGGCATTGTAAGGCAAGTTTACACATATGCAGATAAGGAAATAAGTAAACCAAATAAGAAAGGTGGGAGGGAAGAGAGAGAGGATGAAGAGAGAGTTTATTCATATTTTTATAGACAGTTTTGCCTTATAAATTTCTTCTGAGGAGAGGAACCGCAAAACAATGGATAAGCACCAGCTGATAAAAAAACGAGAATGTCATGCATTGTTATATTTCATAAGATATTTTCCAAGTTCACATTGCTTAGTTTTACTTAAACTGTTATGTGAGATGTGCTTTTCATCATAAAGTTTGCCCTCAGAAGAGATTATCATCATTAAATGCACATCTATTATCCTGATAATTTGTAGCTAAGTATAAGTTTTTAATTAAACATCTATTTTTATATAAAAATGTATTTTTAAGTGTTCCTGAGGCGGGAGGACAGAGCAGGAAGAAAGGAATTAGAAAGACACTAGGGTAAATTCTACAAATTCAACTGATTTGGAAGAACAGAAGATTCACTAACCAACTGATCCAAGATTTGATTCAATGTACAGAGAATGAACATTGCATCTTTTGTGCTATCATTGTGCTTTTGCTTAATTTCATTTATCATTTATCAACAAATAAGAAGCATTTTTAAAATTTCACTTCATAACTGTCATTCCTGGTTAGAGGACACAAATTTCAAATGAAAATAAATATATGAGCACATTCAAACATTTTAAAAGTTTCTACTGAAACTTGTGGTAAGAAATAAAACAGAAGACAAAAGCTTTACTTTAACTTTTTATAAAATTTTTACATCAATATGTTTGATAAGAATTTCCAAAGACAAAATGTAATGATTGTCTTTGAGGATTTCTATAACATGTTAAGTGTGCAGATCCACAGAGAAAAAGCATGCTGTATCTCTTTAAATTATTTCTTAGCTACTGTGAGCATTCTCTTCATTTTTTCAATTCCTATATGAAATGTTGAATAACAGATTTTATTAGCAACTGTCTATAATATAACCACATCTTTGAATTTATCTAAAATGTAAGTCATTTGGTCCTTTTTACGATAAATTAATTTGAATAGATCTGCTATATTTTCAGAATAATTTGCGGAAACTATAAATTTTGACAGGCTGTTCTAGTAAGGAAGCACATCCTTTTAAGAACTTGAAATCTGATAGTAACAGATACTACTTAGATAATACTTAGATAAAATACTAATAAATAAGCATACCAGTATCCTTCCCCAGTTCATTATAGATGAAGCTTTTAAAAGCTCACTAAAATATCTTAAACTGTTAGTGGAAATAACTCTCTCTTCTTATAATGGAGGTCTCGCCTTCCCCTTGACTTTGCATTTTATACAAGAGAGTCTTTTGATACCAGGTTACATCATCTGACAATAACCTGATATTTCAAATTTCCTTTCCTTATATCTCTGCTGTGCAGGATTCTTTATGCCCTAATCTCATTTAAACTCTGATGATTATCATGTCTGTTTACTTACATTATCTATTTACTTTGGAGACTGTATATTAACTCTGAAGTGTACTCCGTCAACCTGATGGCCTTAAATCTTCTCCCATTCTGAATCAATACACATTTCTAGGAAGTAAATCCCCTGGATTTGAACAGAATTACCTCTTCTGCACCATCTCAAGAAGGAGAATTCTCTGCTGGTCACCCTACAACTTAAAAAGAAGTAAAAAAGAATTAGAATTAGATGGTAGATGTATCTAATTGGTTACAGAGTAACTGATCATCCTCTAATTTTCTGTGGTAGAATGAATGCCGTATTACTAGGCACCACAAAGAGCATTCTAATTTTACATTTTCCTTGTCCTACACAGTAAAATTACAATGTGTTTCTTTCAAAGATTACCCATATACTTCAGTAGGAATAAAATGATGGAGGCAGTGCTTAAGGGTCATGATAGCATCCAGAAACCCTTTAAATCAGTCTGTCTTCTGATTTATTAACAAAGATGTCATTCTTTGAGTAGCAGTATATATTTATTATTGAACAATATTACTCTGCCAGTCTTTATCTCTTTCTCTCTGTCCTTCCCCAATCTATTCTTGGTACGTGTTCTCAGTACTCTTTTCAAAAATAATCATACAGAAGTCTGCCCAGATTTCTGCCAGGCTTGACTTTGTTCCATCTATCCCATTCTACTGTTGAAATGGTGCATTTTTAACACTGCATTATGGGGGTTAGGAGGAGTGGGGAACTATTATTATCGTACCTGTGCCCTATACTTAAGAATTCTCAAATGAAATGAGCATTTGGACCTGTCTCTATCAATCCAAACTGCATCTTCACTGCCTCAGTCAATTGTCTGATCTTGGTGTTCTCACAACAGATTCCAAATAGCTCGTTTCATCCAAGAACTGGAAAATGGACGTGTGCCGTAGCTTCAAGGGCTGTTTAGCAGGTGCCAAGGTATCAGATGCCAAAGCCTTACAAGGCCCTTGAAAGTCATCCAAGACTGATTTTACTGGCGAATAACCATTCCTCCTGGTAAACTGGTTGCTGCTCTGTGATGATGACACATGCTTGGAATGACACTGAACCCCCCATTTTTAAAGGTGTTTATTTGCACTAAGTTTGTTTGCATTTTTTTTTCTTGTTCCCTATCTTCTCCTGTATCATGACTGCAGCCACATGAGCTGAAAATAAACCATATTTTTAGCAACTACTAGGCAGCTACTACCTATTACATTTTATTGCATTTTAGAGGTTCTGCTTGTACATTAGGTAAATAGAACCGGGGAATTGGGTCATTATTGTTTGTTTGCCTATCTCAGATCAGTTCAAGGAAACGATAATTATTCCTGGAGGTATTTGAATTGGTTTATAATAGTTTCAAAGTCTACAAGGCCCTTAGAGAATCTTTTTTGTAGTGATTTTTGAAGATAAATGTCATTAGTGCTGCAGTGGACAGAAAACATAAATTTTTGTCATTTTAAAACAAGGATACCAAAGTGATCTAGGTGACCTAAGCATGTATTTCTATTTGATGTGGTGCCACTAAAATTTTAGATTGAATGGAATTTAAGAGGAAAAAAATAAGAGATAAAATCATAGTTTAAACAATAATTTGGTAACAAAAAATTATACTATATATTACACTCTTGATCAAGAAAAGGATATAGGATAATAGGTAATAAGATATAAAAAAGCCTAACCTTAATGGCCTCAGTGATGCTGATCTTTTAAAAATCTCTATGCAGCCTCAATTTCTGGGATTGATTCAGTGTAGTATGCTGAATTAATGTGCCGAATCCTCAAATCCTAACTTACAGTAATATTTTGATACATTTTTTCTCACATTCAACAGCATTTATTCTGTCTTATCCTAGCTGACTTCTTAAAGCTAACATTAAAAAGTTTGCTCTACTATCTGTTTGTTTTAATGCATCTGTTTTCAGCAATTATTTAGAAATATTTTATGCATCACGGTTCAACAGAGAGTTACAATGCAGCTCTGGTCTTGCCTCTTACGTAGAACAGGGAATTTGCTCTGAAATCTATATAGAATCAATAAAGGAAAAGAGTAGACAAGATTAGACATTGGTGAAACAAAGAGCACTGCAGGTTCCATCACGTTAGAAGCTGTGCTGTTTTTAGATGATCACTCTAAGCATACATATAGATAATATTTAAGAATTGACAGTTACTGTAGGTTGGATAAAAATGAAAAGAAAATAGAATTCTAAGGATAATTCATAAGGGCATTGAAGATACTATGAAATGAAGTGTCTTGTATATGAATGTTTTAGATTTTTTAATATAGTGTGGAGAACATAGAAAAACTGCTTCTAGAAGTATTGGTGGCAGATTTCATTTATTAATACTGAGCAAATGGTGATTAGAGAACATTTGAAACAGAGCCATGAAAATAGACAAAGTATGTGAGTAAAGGCAGAGCATAGATTTTGGCATTCTTCCAAAAAGCTATTTTTCTACTGAACTTTTAAAAAAATAATAATTAAAAAAGAAAACATTAAAATTTTCTAACGAAAGCTTAAATTTTCAGAATAAAATCAGGTAATGGAGGAGCTAGAATACAGAGTCACTGCAGAATTCAAGATATGACTGAGATATCTAGGAGAGCTTTTCGTTACTGAATTTTAAATTATGAAGCAGATTGTTATAGCAGGTAATTATTAACAAGTTTCTGTGAGGAATGTAAGTTCCTCCCAGAGCTCCTCCATTTGTTTTGTAGACTCTGTATTTTGACCTTTGCTATTACAAATTTAGTTCAGTTTTAAGATGACGTATTAGAAACTGTAATTAATAGAGCTTTTCATCATTACAGGGCTATTTCACAGTAACTGTTTCACAAGAGTACTTGCAAAAACTATCAACAGTTTACAAATTAAATGTTTCCTGACTTTATTTTGTGAACAATCTTTTCATTATTCTTTGTGAATCTTCCCAGCATGAAGCTTTGATATGTGAATAACTTTGAAGCTTTGAGAAGAATAAAACAAATACCATGATACATGATACCATGATGCCATTTTAGATATGGCATACCATGCCCCACATCTTCTACAGCAAAAATGCTGTAGAATTCTAGCAGCCTAGGAATTTTCAATAAATGATATACCCTGATTCCTAAAAAGGTGTCCTTCTTTCTCACTGTATGTGTAAAAGGTACTATGAAGAAAATCAGAAACATCACTGGGTCTTCCTTTTCATGACTAAACATTTGAATAAATCGAGGTTGGCCTACATACAGGAAATGTAGCTGATCATAGAATCATAGAATCATAGAATCATAGAATGCCTAAGGTTGGAAGGGACCTCTAGAGGTCATCTAGTCCAAC
>JAUBNY010000185.1:4781670-4799754 GCA_032275445.1 Crypturellus soui
TTAGTCAAGCATGATTTCCCTTTTGTGAATCCATGCTGACTAGTCCCGAGCACCTTCTTGTCCTCTATGTGCCTGGATGATTCACCATGTTTCATTTCAGCCTTTGCTGTCTAAGTTTTTGACCAGTCAGTTGAGAAAACTGACTAGCCCTAGCCCAGCCTTCATATTACTCCTGAAATTAATTAATCAACTGGAGAAAGAATCTCATTGTATGAAAGAGCCAGGGATTACCTGCATGAATAAAATCACTGCATGTCTTTTTTTTCTCACTTTAGTTTGAACCATTTTCCTAGTGTTTTCCTTTTGATCTTTCTTAGCTTTTTGTTACCCTTATAGAAGCAAATAAAAAGAAATGATGATAAGTAGATAGAAAGAATGAAGAAAGGGCAAACTGCTTAAAATGTAAAGTAAGCTCAAAAACAGGGATTAACAAATGAATTTTTAAAGAATAATAAGCAGAAAAGAATAAGCAAAACTATAAAATAAATAACAAAAAGTAGAAAATAAATAATATAGTCACAATATCATCCAGCTTTCTAACTCCTGAAATATAACAATCCAATTTTCAAGGTTTTTCTATTATTGAACAGTGCAATTTAATTCAGGAAAACAATTCAGAGTTATTTATTAATTATTCTTTTTTATCTTCCTGAGTAGTTTTTTTCAGTAGTTTTTTTCAAAAAAATCAATAATATTTATTTTTGCTTTTTATCAGTAGTTTTTTTCAAAAAATCAATAATATTTATTTTTGCTTTTTGAAATACCCAATCCAGATAGGTACTGAATTGGTTTGTCTTATTGCATTATGCTCTTTCCACTATATTTGTAGCTCATCTGATACACTATATTTGTAGCTCATCTGATATAGAAGTCTTCAAAACAACTGTGAACAATATAATACATCTAAATAATGTGAAATTAATTTATGCGGGTAAGAGTGGGACAGATTTGTAAAGTTGTGCTAGTTTTGTAAATTGTGCCAAACTCAATGGGAATACTGAAATACAATGTTGTGAGGAGGTCCAAAACTTCTCAATTTCCAAGTTAGGTTTATAAATTTTGATAGTTACTATAATCCAATAGGATACGGGTGGCTATCTCCCAATCTAGTGGGAAAATCTCCCAATCTCTCAGTATCAATCTCTATCACTTACATTTTTGGTTATGTTTTCTCTTTAGGTTCAATAATGTAATTTAATTGAAAATATACTTTTGATAAAACAGACTAAGCAGTTCTCTGAATGTGGCAACAAAAGAGGTACAAAAGAGCAACGCAATTGTGTTGAAAATAGTTTTCAGTACTGCTACTTTCAAGGTTTTCTGTTGGCAACTTATAAAACAACATGTAAATTTTCAGCGAAGACAACTAGAATTGGAATGGTAGTACTTAGACAAGAGTTTTACACATAGAAATATCAAATATAGATGTATGACCAGAGTGTAGTCTTTATATGTGCTAGGTCATTGTGTGAAACAGAGGTAAAGTCTAGATTTAAAATCCACATAAGAACTTTTGGAGACTAAAACCTACATATTAACCAGCTGCTACTTGCCTCTTTCCATTCTTGTATAGATAACGTTTAAGCTAATAATAATAAAATAAGCTTTTATAAGCATATAAAAATAATTTCTTGCTATCACCATTGTCCTCCCTGGAAATTCCAGGTTTTTTCCATCATTTGCGGTATCTTGCAAGCAGCTCTGCTGTTGAGAAGTGGGGTGGATATTGTAATATACTTCTATGTTTTCTAAATGAAATTTATCCCTTTAGAAAAGTCTGAATATGATAGTAAAATGTGTGCTGAGAGGTGAAGAATCAATACATTTCTTCTGATATTTTCCAGTATGCATCAATTGCAGAATAGGTGTCAAGTTATCTCTAGGCTCAGATGCTGTGAGAGCATGTAGAAGAAGAGTTACTTTGCTCACTTTAAAGTGTATTTTTATAGACTGAAGAAGCACCTGGAAACTGTAAGGAGCTCTTTTCTTACTTGATTTAAGTTACTGTTGAGTTATTACCCTGTAGTATAGATTTCTTATGGTTATACTTTAGTTTGCCAAGTACCAAGAGGAATCAGAATAACTTTCCCCATTAAGACACATATTTTCTCTCTGGACACTTCATCATAATGAGATTCATTCTGAGATTACAGTAAAAGAGTTTTTTATTTGTAGATATTATTAATCTTACTTACAAGTCAAAAATAACTTAAGTATAGGGAACACAGAAAATGCATGAATCTCCTAAGTTTTTATATTGTTAACAGCACTTCTACATTTTTTACTAGGAAAGGGGTACCAAAGTTAATGAAACATATAGACATGTATTAATGCAAGACTTACTGTGACCTTTAGTTTCCATGCAATACAGAATATTTCTGTATATATTTTTTTCAGCGAACTGGGTTTTCCTCACACAATGGATTTTAAAGGATTGTAAGATTTGGTAGTTTGTTTTAGATATAGATAGATTCTATTAACCTTTTCCTAGATCTGTTTTTTCAGTTCATCTATAGACTTTTGTCATTTCAAGAAATATATCCTTCTGTTACACTCAAGGTTTTATCATATGTCAAACCTTTTATCATATTGTATGCCAAGAATTTTTTGTTAGTGTATAGGTGAAATCAACAGTTTAATCACGAGTGTAATATTTGTGCAAAGTTCATTATCATAGAAAAAGAACGAAAATAATATATAGACAAATTTTCAATAATAATCAAACCAGTGAAATTTGGGATGCACACTCCCTTCTTCCTGTTGCTACATTTGCTTTTTCACTGCTTTTCTGGGGTTCCTAAGGTTTGAACCTGGCAAGACAGGGATGATGAAGGGGTGCACAGTAAGTTTTCACTGTCCTGAATGAGGAATATGATGTTGCTAGCCATAGTTTTATTTTTCAACTATTGTTTTTATTATTATTTCTCACACCAGGACTCGTTTTGCAACATTTTTGGATGTTTGCTAATGTACTTTTTACACCTGACCCTTTTTTCAGCTTCTAGCTCACATTATATTTTGCTTTACTATATATGTTGCCTTTTATGTCAGTATGAGGCTTTCTCCTTTGTCACACAAGACCTATGTTGTCCAGCTCCAGGTCAGAATTCCTTCAGCTGAGCTTAGGCTCACTGTTTATAACCATGGGGTCTCCAGTGCAGGACCCCTTCTCCTTACTGTCCCTATCTGTTCTTGACTAATTGTGTGTGGCTTCTCACCTCTCAGGATTCCTCTTGCAGACCTGCATCGTTCTGTTAGCCATAAATATATCATTCTGTATAGAATAGGTACTTGTTACTACTCTTTACATAGTTTTGAGTATAAACTGTGCATGTAACATGCAAAGATAAGCAAAAGGAAACCAAGTTAGTGACAGCCACCTGTCAGAAGAAAAATTCTGTTACTGCTAAACCAAGTGAAAACAAAGCTCCAGGCAGACTGAGACAAGTCCGGGCAAAGCAAGCCTGACAAACCTCGGTGCTGAGCCCTTGCAAACCCAATTTTAAGCCTGTTACCAGCAATGTCTTAACTCTATTATTGGCTACAGCGGTACATTACATAAATGATTTTTGTGTGTCTTTAATTTAATGTATTTTTTTGTGTGTACTGCTTGAATTTCATTGTCGATGCTACCAAAAGTGACTTTCCACATCATGGGTGCCACTTTTTTAAATACATTTAGCTAAAATCTCCTGTCACAGAACCATGCTAGATCTTATCACTGATTGCTCTCTGCATGGAAGAGACAAAGTGTATGGCAGGACTACTTGCTGGAGACATCAGGAAGATGAAATCCCATTTCAGATACCTGTCGCATTGGCACAAACTAAATGAGGCACCTCAGAAAGGTGACTGCATCACAGGAGAACACCCAGCACAGAGATAATGAATGAAATACATGACTGGTCACAGCTGGAGAGCGTTTGCAGCATGGTGCCCTGGTGCCACCACCGTGTTTGCAGTCGCTGTCGGCGGAAGGGTCGAGAGACCTGGAGCTCCTGTCGCCTGAACAAGCCAGCTCTGCTGGAGCTGCATGTGCTGTGTGCTTGGTAGCCATCTCCACTTAAGTGATTGCCAAAAATGCAGGGATCGTGTGGAGAGTTTTCTTTGCTGCCATTTTTCTTCCCACTCGTAATACTGTAATGCTTGCAAGCAGAGTCACTTTCAGCAAAATGCTTCACATTAGATTAATCTCTTCACTATTCACCTAAGCACTGACATATATCTGAGACCTTTATTGCATCCTTTGAAGAATAGAAATGGTGTTACTCATGTTTCAAGGGAAAAGCACTTCTGTATATACTGACATCAGCCAAAAAATCTTCAAGCCCTGTTGTTGTGTCTCCTCCCAGATTAAAAAAAAAATGGCTTTCTTTGAATTATGCTTTATCTATCTCCTAAGATTTTATAGAAATGGGCTTTTATGCTGGCCTTGAGTTTTACTAGTCTTCATTTTAACATTATTTTAAATCAGGTTGATGAGGCATGACTGAATGTAATATAGTGTGTTGCTAGCCTACTTGCTTATTTTTTAAATGGTGGTAAACCAGCCCATGTTTTTTCTTTAAAATATTACTAGTTTTATGAATCATTTAAAATATAACATGTGATGGCTGTTCTTTTGTTGGCTTTGCTAATGGCCATCAGTAGAATGCAAATATCCATCATGTGTTTTCCATATTTCTTTCTCAGAAGTTATTTCATCTCCCAGTATATAGACAATCCTTGGATTAACTTGAAACAATGTTAAATTAAAGCTAATCTCTGTTTGTTATAGACATCTTTCATGTATGCATATATTTTTTATTAATGAAGCAAAGGAATATCCATTGTTGACTTATGCACAACTCGTATTTTATGAAAGTACAAACTTCAGTAGTACTGCATAATATGATTGCTTACATACCAGAATGTTTATTTCACATAGTTCAAGTTACAAAGCTGCAAAATATAGCTCTTGTTTAAACTGCATGAAAATCTACAGTATCAAGGCGTGACAGTCAGGCAGAATGTGCTTCTAAATTTATATTATTTGAAACATGATCTGAATGCTGAGATGTCTGATGATTACTTTCAAGAAAATGAAAACTATGTCACAAATGTTGATTGACTATATAACCCCTTTCCATCTTCTCTCACTTTTGTTACAAAATCCATTTCAGTTTTCTTAATTTGTAAGTTGAATTAATTGCTTAACTATAGCATATACCAACAATATAAGTTATTCAAGTCAATGTTTTTCTCAAAAACTACTCTAGATTGCCAAAGTCTTATACGTGTTATACTTAACACGGTAAATCAGGAGCTACTAATTAAAGTTAACAGAAGTACACCCATTACAACAAATTCTGAGGCCACTAGCCAAGTGTTGGTTATTTTTATGATAGACATAGTGTAAGAGGGCAATAAATAGGATGATCCGAGCATAGAAAGGATTCTGTATTCTACCACCAGGCTGTAATTTCGGGATGACTTTTTCAAAAGCAGTGCAATTTTTGTAGGCTTACACACTTGTAACTAATGACAGATTCTGTCACTCTATATACCTTGTTATAGTGTACATAAGAGTAATGAACAGAGTTCCCCTGAATGAATTGCTATAAAATGTGAACTGGTATAGTGCAGATCAAAACTTAGTGTGGTCTCTTCTCTATCATACCATGCATTGTAGCCTTATCCTCTCAGGGCCCTCCTTCCAAGCTAGTATTTAAAAGTGAAATAAAAATATATATCAGTAAGAAATGTTAAGACCATAGGAAAAGTAGACCAGCTCAAAAAAATTACTCAGTATTTTGTTTGCTTTTTGTTAGAAAACATTTAATCATCATTGAATACTGCAAGATACTAGTTTAATGGCCATTACTAATCAACGGTAGATGCCTAAAAATGAAAACAGAGTATGTTCCTATTGAAAATCTATACAAAGAATGAGTCACTGGGAGCTACATTGCTGAATTTATCTACTCTATTCAGAATAGTGTGAAAATTTCCAAGGTGATGCAGTTTCATTACCAATTTAGAAGTGTTTATTTTTTATTCTTTTTATTTTTTATTTATTATTTTTATTAATTAAAATGCCATATTCTTTGTATTTCAGAATGTTTTATTAGAGCTTGAGTTCTCCAAGAGTCAAACGGAATTGAATTAAAACAATCAGCTTGTGAAAATAACATTTTTTTTCCTAAAAATGATCACTTTCAAAAATAAAATAAAGCTGGCTGGTAGACGGCTTTTATTTGTTATTTTACTGTTTTTTACTGCACTGTAGCATAGAAATGACATTTGTGAATTCTCCTTTGCAACTTTGAAATTTAGAAAGATAGTTTTTTGTGTTTTCTTTTTTAATATGAGAATTGAATTTCACATCTAACACTGAACTCTGAAAGCTTGTGCCTATGGCAACACCTGTGAAAGAGATTAATGCCAGTGTTACCACTCTTTTGATGTATATAATGAAAATTAAATTTCTGTTGCTCCTATACTTTGGCAGTTGTACAAAATATTAAGAAAGTAATATCGTCTTTTCTAGTTGAATGTCTGCCCACCCTCTCCTTCAATGATTTTATATATGCAAATTTTGGAGGTGTATTTTCTCTACATTTTTACTGAATTTATTATGCTCTTCTACATTAAGAAAATACTATCATCTTAGTGGAAATAATGCCCAGAATTTTTGGAGATATATATGGAGTTCATTGATATCAGTATTGCTATAGTAACTTCAGCGTTTATCTATTATTATTTAGGATTATTATTATTGTTATTGCTATTTTTATTATTTTATTGATAGAATTAGTACAGTGATAGGATTGATAGAACTGAGATAATTTATATATTTTTTTCATATTTCTGGAAAACCATAAGAAGAATTGACCTTTTTTTCTTTGATGAAACAATGTTTGAGTGCCTGTTTGCATTTACTTTGGCAAAGAAGTTTCAGGGGTGTCAATCATTAGTAGCTTCGTGTGAAGATAATACTCTGAATTTCAACAGTTCAGATCATATGTAATAGTAAGAACAAATCTGCACTAAAAAAAAAAAATGCAGTAAGGAATGGGTATGAGGTGATGAGTTGTGAGGTGCTGATTCTCTATTCTGACATTGTAGAGTATATGGGAAAGGTGGTTGTTGGGGAGTCAGGGATTAGTAATGTTTATTATCCTCATTGCTTATTTTGAGGGATTGACCTCTTGAAGGACAGCTGACACAGAAGACTCCTCAGTAGTGTGCAATTGCTTTTTATGGAATACCAGTGCATAGTTATTTCTGTCAATTTGTTGAACACCCACCACAGACAGGTGGGTGTTCAACACAGGTGTCCTCTGACACCTCTGGAAAAAATTTTAGCAAATTGATGCTAGTCTGAATGGTTTAGCCTATGTACTGTTATTTTTCTATTATTCTGCCTTGCCTACTTGGAGAAAAGATAATCTTTATGCATTTAAAAATCCAAGTGTATGGATTTTGAAAACAGAAATCAATCTTTGCATAAATAGAAGTGCCTACATGAAAGGGACTCATATATAGCCGCTATAATAGCCCTTTGATAAGCAGACCATAGACCACCAGTGTCCTGTAGCTCAAGGAAAGACATATCTTATATCTAGTATGTGTGTCAAGTGTATAATATAAACATATAGTATTGAAATGTCATCTTGTTTGAGTCAAAGTCAGAGATCTCTCTGTCTTTGTAACCTGAAGCAAAAGAGAGTTAAGATGGTTCATGAGTAATAAAAATACCTTAGAAATATTATGAACTCATTTGATCTCTTAGTTTTATTTTAATTGTGGCTGATCGGTTCAGTTGAAAAACTTAAAGCTCAAAGTTGGACAGCCTTTCATAATTGTGTAAAATCTATTTATTTTTATACTCGTGCATGTGTAAATAAGTCACATTTGCCCTGTATATGCAATATTTCCTTTTCTAACTTGTCACCCTCTTTTGCATCAAATTCATCAGAGAACTGTTGAAGTGAAACTGGTGCACAAATATCTTCGGAAGTAATTTATTTTAATAGCTGTTGGGGAGGCATCAAAGCCTAGAGTGGAAAAGGGACTCTTTACGGTAAAAGAGAGGACAGGAAGAGAAAAAGAACCTAATGAAAATCTTGCCATGAGCCTTTATAGTAATAGAGTAATTTCTGTACAAAGCTGGTAAATTGTTATTCTCCTCAAAGGAGACTGCTTTTTACTATGGGGAAAAATGATAACACAGTATAACATTATTTTCTTTTTTAAGTTGTAGGAATTATACAGTTTTTGTTAATGACATTCTCTCTTCAAATTAGGATGTATTGATTTGCTTTGGGTTTGTATTAATTCTGTCATCCTAAATTATAGTTTTCAGAAAGCATTTTGAGCCTGCTTCATCATGGGTTGTTGTCAGCAGAAAGAGTCTGCATCCTCTAGTGCTGCCTGCCTCCAAGAGGGAAGTCCACAGAATTTCTAAGTACTTGTGTGGAAAGAACTTAACCCTCTTTGAAATGGTTCAGAAGCGCTATGGCTCCTCTATACCTGCTCACAAGGGCTGCGTGTTCCTCTGGTGGGAGTGAATTGGCACATTGAGGAGAAAATACTGATACAGGTGTAGCTTTGCTGGCGTTTTCACTCCGAGTGAATGAATGAGGATCAGTCGACACTATCTTGGCACTTACCATGACATGATGCAGATCACAGTCTGACTTGCTGTCCCTGTCTTGAGGACAAGAGTAAAAAGCAGGTTGAAAAGAGGAGAAAGAAAAGAACAAAGAGCTTTAAAACTGTGTACCACTAAAGCTAGTGAAAAGCAGGGTATTTATTTATCACATTGGACTCGTTGTTGACTGAGAACAACATTTATTTCCCAAATGAGGAAAGTTAAACATAGGCAGTGACCATGTTCATTAGGATTTAAAATGTACTTAAAAGTCCTTAAAATTGTGAATGCAGGACTCTTCATTGGTTTCCATGGAGTCTGGAGAAAATTGTTTTTTTCTAAGAAATCTAACTGTGGCCTAACACGTTTCCCTATGGCTCATGTCTTTGTTAAAAAGGTTATCTTTATGCGAGAGGGCGCAGCATGATAATGTTACCAGAGTGAAGAACAGCTTGGCACTCTTCTTATAGTATACATTAGGAAAAAAAATGATCCTGTTAGATTAAAGAGTTATGATGATTAGAATTATTTAGAGAAAAATAATAACCAATATCAACTAATATAATGTTTTCTTTTCTTATTCATGATCTAATTATTTCAATTACTATTGCATGCTCAGTATGAATAAAATCTGACAAAATAATAGGCCTGTAACATAAAGAAAACAGCTGATTACAAACTAATCCCAATCCAATTAATTTATGTGATTTAGACCCCTTCTGGACATATTTTATTTAAAAAATAGCATCATGGAATACTTAGATTTACTGTGAGACCAACTTATGTTGAAAGGAATCATGAATGTATGATTCTGTTTTGCTCTTCTGCAAAGAATTGCAGAAATATGCTCTTGCATATTTTTTTATTTTTAAGAAATTAAAAAATATTCCAGAATTTTAGGAATAAACATCAAAGCAGAACCAAATCCACTCAGACACAATGAAGACATTTGAAAATCCACTACACCAACAGATACATAGGGGTGTAATTTTTGCACTGGATGCAGGCAGGCAAGCGTAATAGTGATTAGGGTATTGCTCAGTATTTGTGGAGCTATGGTATGCATGGAAATATTCTAAAATATTAGAACTGAGTACGAGTGTAGTGAAAAGTGACATATATGATGTGATCATCATGTGACCATTCTAGACTTAATGTGTTCTTTTGGAAAGTGAATAGCAAGTAAGGATACAGTTTGCTTCAGACAGGATTCTGTAGTGATAGATCCAGTAAACAAACACACAGTAATAAACTGGTATTTATACTTCTGGTGAAGAATCATAATCATTTTCTATAACATTCTCACTACAGTTTAATGGAGTTATGTTACTTCCAATGTTAAAAAATCTATTAAAAAAATATTTTGATGTTTGTTTTGTGATTAAACTGGTTTAACTCAACTGATTATTAAATTTTGAAAGGACTGCAAGTCCTTGAATTTGTGATTCAAGCTAATTAAATTGTAGTTGGGAGGACATGCAGAGATGTGCAGCAATATGTGCAAATTTCTATCTATGTGCTGAAAAATCTTTAAAGCTACCGCATTTAATGTTTTGCCTACATTTAAATGGGCCTTCCTTTTTGTTCTTATGTCTAAGGGGCTGTAGTTAAATGACATTTTTTATCATCTCTGATGATGATGTTTGAACTACCTCAATAGAAAATTTACTGCTTAATTGCTGTATTTTGTTGCTTGCATGATTTTTAAAAATTATTTTAGCCTATTATTTTCTTCTTGGTATTTTTTTCCTACTAAAACCTTTGAGATATTTAAACAGTTTTATTCTGTCCTAGCTGAGCTGTCTGTTTCCCAAATGTTCTCATAATCTTGCTATTTTAACAGCTTTTTTTCCTGTACTTTCCATTCACAATGTTTTATCCCATGATATACAAAATTCTAGCAGCATTCTGAACAGACTTTCTTTTATTATTCATTATTAGGGAATTAAAAGTTTGGCACTACAACTTTGACATAGTGGCTTATGTAGGAACATAAATCTGTTACAGCAGTTTTCTCAGAAGCCCTCCTATTCCTGTCTTTGCAACAGAAGCTAAATTGCTTTTAGCAGAATACCAGTGACAACAGAACTACTGATGCAAGCAGCGAGAAAAGAGCAGTTTGTTCCAATTCAGCTTCTTTCAAAGTGTATCTGTTATGTAATCTGGTGCTCCGTGCTGATTTTTTGCATTGTTCTTTGTACAAAAATCTCTTGCTCAAGAGATAAAAAAATAAAAAGTTATTTGCTTCGTAATGATCATTTTGCTAAAATCTATGCTCTGCTGCTCTTGTAAGAAGAGCATGAAGACTGAAACATGTTCAGACACAACCACAGGATGGTATCTCTACTGTCATTTTTAGGGTGCATCTTTAATAGCTTATTACATTATAAAAATAATTTATTTTTTGAAGAATATCTAACGTACATATCTGGATCCAGCAATTTCCCAAAGTCTTCATTCAGATTAATTCCAAAGTCTTTGAAAAATTTTCTTTATATAGACTGTTTTCCTGACATAGGGAAAGTCTTTTAATTTGTGGGAGTAAAGAACTTGTTAGAAAATTCTAACAGTTTTATTATCACCATTCCTTTCTCCACTCCTGAGTTCTTCCAGTTCTTCCACACATCTGAGTTTCTTCCAGTTGAAATAAAAATTAGTTTTGCTTTGTTTTTCAAAAAAAAAAACTTATGTTGTTACTTCATAATTGCTAAAGTGTATTATTGCAGTAAGTGAAAAGTAACATATTTAGTCATCATTCTGTTCTTTAATTCATTAAATTTCAAGTATCACTTCTTTAAAGAGCTTCTGCAATTTACTAGTTATTTTGGCAGTGAACTTGTGAGAAAATGAACTGGAAAGCCTGCAAAGTAAAGTTCGCTAACGACAAATAAACGTAGCTTGTACGACTTTAGTCATAAACACCAAATGGGTTTATGGCTTAAGGTAAAGATTGATAAATGGAATATGCTAAGTAAAATCCTGAATAGGAACACTTGCCCAATATCTGTAGGCTATCTTTGAAACAGAAAAGTTAAAGCTTCATACTTTTATGCATTAGCCTGTGGAAACAATTTCACTTCTGAAATGCTTCAAGAGCATCTGAGTATAATGGGCTTTGTACTGCCAGCCTTGGCTGTACCCTGTAGAGAGCACTCAGCCCATTCAGCTTGAACTCCATTTTATCTAGCTCTTATCCATTAATTTTCTCCTGACCTTGGGCATAAAATATATGCACTTTTTATGCTGTGTGCTTTGTGCGGACAAAGAGGAATAGCATTACCCATCGATCACCATTATGAATGATACAGCTTAAAACAAACACAGGTCAGAGACTGATATTTTAAGAGCAGATTGGTATTGATTCCATCACAACACTGAGTTAAAAGGAAAAAAAAATCAGACTATAAATGATGAAAAGATATTTGAAAAATAATGATAGCTATGAAATAAACTTAAGAGCTTTGCTTAAGGGTTTTTATTGGTAAAAAGGAAAAAAAATGTTATTATTATTAATAAAATCTGCCTCCCTAAAATATATTTATTATCCTATCTTACTTTCTACAGCATATTATAGCTATAAGGTGTATGTGTTTTACTACTGCATCCTTTCCTGTTGAAAGCTTTTTTTGTTAAAAGAATAATATTATGATTAGAGCCCTCAATCTTATTTAGCTGTAGTGCTGAAATATTTAAACAGTAGTTTTAGCCATTGGCACTTTTTATTTGTTTTAGTAACTCCAGTGCAGAAAACTGCTTTTCAAGATAGATATATGTTGTGTAGGGTTACATGACACTCATATCAGTGGTAGAGATTCTAATACCTGAATGTCACATGCTGCTGTATCACTGTACACACTACACATGTAACATGTCCACATAGACAACCATTCTTTTTCTTTTTTCTTTTTTTTTATCTTTTTATCTTTTTGTTTTTATCTTTTGTTTTTATCTTTTATCCTTTTATTATTTGGATTAATTTTATAAGGGAATCATATCCATCTTATGTAGTGACATTTATAAGATTGACAGATTTTTGATATAAAGAATATTGTTGTCATGGAACAATTGCTTTACATGAGTAAGTACAGACAGGAAAGACAAAATTTCTGACTTTCAGGGGAAGAGCATTCTGGAACAGTCTGTTCAAGACAGAGGCAAAAAGCCTAATCTGTTTTGAGACAGAGCTTGGTGAGTTTATGGTGGGAATGTCTTCATCTGTTTCCCTGCTAAAGTAAGAAAGTGGAACTGATAATCCAGAAGAGAGGTTTGCTCCCAGTCTTTGTCCTGAGACTAAGTGGTATCTCTTCAAATTGCCAAGAACTATTCCCAAGTAGAACTGCATGAGGTTGCTGAGCTGAAAGGCCCGCTGTTCACAGAATTTGCCTTAAAATGTAGAAACACTGCTTATTTCAGCTTCTGACTTGGTAATACCAACTCCTGTTGAGAACACAGAGCGATAAAAAGGATAGATGGGCAGTCAGGCTCCTGCTCACGTGTCAGTCATCTGGTGATGGGTAGTTCCTGTAGGATCCTACTGCTGGAGACCCCCTTCCCTATGCCTATGCTGCCTACAGAACTGGCATCCACCGACCTCAGCTTAAACACATTCCTTGATGATATGTGGCTGATATAAATTAGCCAATGTCTGTGCATTTCACTGACAGTTTTTATACTGGTTTAGGACCTGTCCCCAAGAGTTTCCTTACAATTGTGTTCCCTTCTGCAGGAAAAGATACAGTCAGAATTTGGAAATAAGCAGAAAAAGCAGAAAATCAAAATACAAGATTTGTATTTTGCAAGATACAAATACAAGATTTTGTATTTTATATTTGGCAAGATTTTCCTGTAGGTTTCTGGCACATTATTTCATCTTGAATAATAGTGTACATCTTGCATTAGTTTCTTTACATATATCTATATCTACTATAGGGAATGGTTAAAATAGTTAAATGGTGTTGAAAACTGTGTGGATCTTTATAACAGATTGTACAATTTCTGCGGAAAGGTCAGTGACTCTTTCTGTCAACTTGTATGTAAAAGCAAGCAAACAATAAGATATTTACTAATTCAAAGGTAAAACCACATACTATAGATGAATGCAGCGTGATTTTTTCTTCATTTTTTTTATGGACAGTGATAAACTACTTTATCACTTACAAAGCAGTGTTTAAAAATGTTTGATACTGTTTTTCAGTGTTGCTGCAATAGCTCTGGAAGAAACAGTATGCTTATGAAAAAGAGGCAAAGTGTTTTCACTAAAATTGTACAGTGAATCAGTTCCAGGGACTCCATCCTCCTGACTTCATAGATTTAAAGCCATGAGAGACTGTTAAGACTGTTTAGCCTGGCCCCTGTGCTATACAGGTCATAGGATTTCCCTGAATTAGTTCCTACTTCATTATCTAAAGCTGTTGCTGAAAAATATCAGCTTGCTTTAGGATTTTCTGTTTTATGTGCCTTGGGACATATATATTCCATGGTACTATTCAGACTTGTCAACTAAGATTGATCACGCATTTGTTGTTCAAGTAAATCTCAGGCAAACTTCAGCAAAAACTTTGCTTCTGCCAATGTTTATGTCCAGCTCGCTGGCGTATAAACAAAGGCAAGTTTCATATCTAGTACTCTACTCTGTCCTGGAAATATTGATGGAATCTGTCTGAACTGGTAGTGGGAGAGAAAAACGCACTTCCCTAGATTGCTCAATAACTATTTCATTTTTTTTATATCTGCAATCACCTTCCCTTCCAGAGAAAATGTTTGGTAGCTTAGTTTAGCTGCTAAGCTGCTATCAACAACTTATGCTGCACTTATGCTGTCAATCCTTTTTTGCCTCAGAGATGTGGTTCTTGCTGTTCAAGATGCCTCTGTGAAAGAGCACAGATCAACAAGGTACAAATGCACCTTCACGGGTTCATGCATACTTTTTCCATATGGCACCAAAAAGACCTCTTTCCTCTGTAGTTAGCACCTCTGTGATTAAGAAGATTAGGAGAATAAGATGATGAAGAGGATTAGGAGAGTAAATTTCTGAGTGATGACTGGTCATAGATGTGCTTTATTTTATATACAGAAAAATATGCAGAGGACAAAGCTCGATAATTTTATGCAAGATCTCTTGATCATAATACAAGCTTTAAAAATTTTATTTTATTTTGCATCTTTTAGTCAACAATTTTCTATACCTTTGCCTTATTTCAGGAAAATATATATATTTATCTCAAAGCCTTTCTTCTTCTTCTCCCAGCTTTTAAAATCATTTCTTTTTATCCATACACTAAAAAGACTGGAAATATACAAGGTGTTCCAATAGTCAGCTTTTTTGATTTGGACTTTCCAAATGTTCCAAAAAATGTTTGGAATTCTGCCAGTCACATTTTGGATGTGACTGTTATAAATGAAAAATAAGAACAGGAAAACATACCAAAAATTGAAAGCTTGTGCTTAAACATTAAATGACTAGCAAATATTTTTATTTTATTTTCAGCTAATATACAAAACAATGAGCCATTCCACATGTTTCCTAGTTAATTTCAGGCTGTTTAAATCCTCAGCCTTTTTTTTTCTGACTTAAGGAAAATTTGACTATTTTATGTACGTACTAGTGATGTAGAAACATACACTTTGCACACAGATTGTACTGAATGTAAATATATATGATTCTTATTTTCTGTTCTATTCTCCAAAAATGATATGCAAATTTTATCTCAGAATTTCTTACAATAAAAGATACAAGTAACCCACTATGTCATCAACATTATTTTCTCCCCTTTCTAGGAGGAAAAAAGAAAGAGTCTGCCATTTTTGAAAGCACTAATATCAAAAAAGATTGGGGGTTAAAAATATGATAATGAGAAGGATACCCAGGTAGTATTTCATTAAAAGTCAGCTTATTTGTTGATAGTAGGTGTAGCTTGGTAGGGAAGAAGTGAAGACAGAAATATTAGAGATGACCAGCATTTATCTGTACTTAAAGTGAATGTTCACAATGCATGAGCATTCTTTGTACTCCTTGTAACTGAATCTAAATTC
The DNA here is from genome assembly GCA_032275445.1 of Crypturellus soui. Taxonomy (NCBI): domain Eukaryota; kingdom Metazoa; phylum Chordata; class Aves; order Tinamiformes; family Tinamidae; genus Crypturellus; species Crypturellus soui. The sequence continues at coordinate 4,797,338 of JAUBNY010000185.1, forward strand.
TGATTTGAGGAGATCACCCAGAGATTAAAAAAAAATGCAGAATCTCAAGTGTTCCCTCACATGCACAAAACCTTAGACTGTCCTAAAGGAAAGCCATACAAATATACTTTGTCAGTAGTTAGTATGAATACATTAAGCCTGTCTAATCTGAGCGAGATCAATGAAAGAGCTAATGTGTAGAATCCTTTGCCTTAAACAAGGCTCTTATTTCATTATTTGACACTTTCCTTTATGAACAGTAGTTCATAAAATGAAATAAACCAGAAGACCAAAATCAAATGTAAACCAAATAAACTCACTTACTTTGGTTGTCCTTTGGGAAATCTGAAAAGACTATTTTTTCCATCACATGCTGGAAGAAAGGGAAGGAAAAAAAGACAAAGAAAGAAGGATGGAAGGAAAAAGGAAAGCTGTAGACCATATTGTCTTTCCTACTGTGTAGCTTCTATTGCTGTCTTAGAAGGGATTGTGCTTTGAATGCTCTTAAAATCCATACAAAAGTAAAATCTGGGTCTTCTGACTGAAGGTTTTCTTTTGTATTTATTAACTTCCATGTAATACTGTTGTTTTGAAAATGAAATAGCAGACCAAATAATATATTAACAGTTTTGTTGAAGTGTAAGAAAAAATCAAAATACCAACTTCGCTGATGTCAAACTGAAGTAAATTCTTTACAACTTGTAGACAAAACTTGTCATAAAATGGTAATGGAGAACAGTTCATTTTTAAAATAAGTTCATTTGTTCTAATTAGTCTCAGGCAAGTGGGAGGCTATAACTATTGAACTGGATGGCCAGTAGTTTGTGCAAAATTGATTTAGCAATGCAATCACATTCCACTTTCTAATGGACAGGTGTCCCCTTATCAGAACTGCAATATAATGACACTATTTAAAATCCAATTTGTGTTAGGTGGCTCTGTAAAGAGACTAGTGATCAAATACAAATCATACCTGAACAGCCATCTCATCTACTGAACTAGTTCCTCCAGGTCAACACTGAAAACTCATTAGTAAGATAGTGTGATGAAGCTCTCAGAGCTTTACCTGCTGTGTAGACCCCAAAATTATATTAATGTCATTACTTTGAAACTGTATGGCATCTTCTACCAGTGATCTAAAGATTTTAAATCTTTTCCAATACTATGCTGAGATAAAAGAGTTTTATGTCTCTTTTGAAAATGCAGAAACTAAGCAGAATAGTTTGTCCTCTGCTGAAGAAGTCCATGGCAAGTCTGAAACAGAAGTAAGCTCTTCAAGAGAAAAGAACTCACTTTTCACTGTAATATTAACTGTTCAAATCTCAGGCTGCTAATCTCCCACCTCCTCACATTATCATTTCTAAATTAAAAATAATGAAACACTTCACTAAATCTTAGCCAAACACTTCCATTCATTTCTAATTATATATTCCTCTATTACCTTGCCTTTACCACAAAAGATTATATTCTGAAAAGATGTTAAAAAAATCAGTTATTTTCTATGATGTCATGCGTGTTTCACTATCAAATTCTAAATAGGCACTTTAATACAGAATAAATTCTATGTAAGAAAAGGAAATACAATTACTCTTATATAGGAGTGATTAAATGAACATGTAATAAACCGTTGGACTAGAACAGTTGACCTCTGGTGGATTTAATCCATGATAGTCAACAACTGTTTATTAGGGAAAAGTGCAGATAAATTTCCAGAAACATCACTATGCTTTAGACAGAAACATTAGATAAAAATGCCATTGTATAGGAGCATAGAGGACAAAAGATTTTGTGTTAAAAAATGGGTATTGTTTGGGCTAACGTCACTCTGCGGGATACAGAAAATCAAGTACTGTGCTACTTTTTTCTGCAGTTGTAGATGGAGATGGTTCTCTAAACTGTTGTAAATTTTTCTTTGAAGGCAGCAGGTCTTTCCATACCTACAAATTTACGTTTGAAGTATGTGATTCGCCTAAAAGGCATCCTTTTAAATAATCTCATCGGAGAACATGCAAATGAGATTTTTAGGTCTTACAATGTGATATTTCCTAGGATAAATAAAGAAACTTTTGGACCACATTGTTTTCCTAAGCTGTCCTCTGCTGTCTTTGTGGGCTCATCCCTCAGCTCAGGTGTTATCCTGCTTCCTCCATGATTATTTAGTCAGAACAGGTTATACATGCAACAGGTTATAGTGCTGGTGTTGCAAAAAGAAGGCCATCTCTCTTGTTTCCAAGATCAAGCAGAGTATATATTGTCTCCTTAAGGACAGGAGAGCAATTTCACTGCAGTTTCTGACTACAAAAATCTCTGTCTTAGAACTAAGACTCATTATTTCTATTATTAAGAACAAAGTACCTCAAGGGAGGCAGTGAGGAGGATGGGGCTGGCCTCTTTTCAGTGGTGGTCACTGACAGAACCAGAGGAAATGGCCACAAATT
>JAUBNY010000185.1:4808428-4835281 GCA_032275445.1 Crypturellus soui
AAACAACAAAAGATTTTAGTCTGCCTAATCATGGGATCTCTTTGATGTTGGATCACTTCTGTAACAAACTAATTTAACAAACTAATTTCCTTGTTGTTTCACTTCTGGCTAGCTTAGATGGCTTCAAATCACCTGGGATCAGATCCTGTTCTTTGATCTTGCACTGAAGGTGTATATTTGAACACTTTCGTAAATTGGAAAACTTGGCAATCGGCTACCAAAATTTCCTGTAACTTAACTTAAAAAGGTATTGATAATCTAGTGTTAGACAGAAGTCAACTATGTGGTGCCCTCTGGCTCTGTCTTTAATAAAACTGTTAAATAAATGTTAAATTGTTTGTTATCGTAGATCTGGAGACCACTGAAAATACAGGTTTTAAATCTGTTTTTACAAGATCAGAAGAGTGCAAGGAAATTGGTCTATAGGTTAGTGCTGGAGGGAGTTATAGCTCAAGTTATAATTTATGTTGATTGGCACTTGGAATTATTTACTTTTTGACATTCAAAAAGCTTTCTGCCTGTGATCTGGGAAATACGTCATCAGAAATAGTTGTTAACTATTCATAATAGTTGAAACTTGTAATCAGTATGAAGAAAGGATAAATATATTTGCAATAATGGAAACTGACTTTAAAAATATGATTTGACCAAATAATCACTGTTGCCAAATTCAAACATCAAAGGAAATAGATATTTCTGCTTTTGCTTGGGGAAAATGTTTCAGATAACGTGTCAGATCTGAAGAAATGTCCAGAAGCTTGTAGGATATTATTCTGACTGTATGAATTGATCTAAGCAAAGATCAATTGCTCTGTCTGCAAACTTGCCTTGCATACTTTCTTACACCATCCTAGATTATTATTAAAACTATATCCTTGTATGTAAAGTGCACTTTTTTTGGTAATGAAAATCACATTAACTATGGTATTCTTAACAATCTCATGTTTTAGAAGAATCAACATGAGTGTCCTTGCAATGATTTTCATGATGACACAGTATTATTACAGCTAGTATCGGGGCTAGTCAGTTTAGTACTTTGGGACCTGTATATTATATCCACTTCTGTGATTGCTTAAAAGTGAAAAATCCAGTTTCTTTTGAGGCTGGGTAAGAGAAAAGATGTGTGGTGTGTGTGATGGTGTGTGGTGTGTTTTTTTTTTTTTGTATGTGTGTGTACTGATGTCACAGTATTTTATTTAGGGGTTAAAAGCTACTCAAGTCAGTGGAGTTCCCTATTTTTATATTTGTGTAACTGATACAATTTAGCACAACTATTTTAACTCATAAAAGGTGAACTAAAAGAAAGCAACTTGACATTGAAAGCAATAACAAAACCAATTTGTGATCCTATCTATCTGCTCAGGGCAAAGATGAGGTTACCTTTCTTTGTCAACAACTTTCCTGCTAGACAGCTACACTTATAGGATTTAATAGTAGGAAGCAGTTGCTACAGAAATCAGAACAAGCTCTGTTTGAGAAGATAATTGAACTGTATGTAGATTCACCTGTAGGGGGTTTATTTTGTTCATTCTGATCTTTCTGATTCCTCTGAGATTAACTTTGACTTTCTAGATTGGATTTTTCTCTTAATAGTGAACATCTCAGATCTGTATAGCCACCTCTTTGCTAGACGGAGTAGAGGTCTTTCCCCACCTGAGTCTTGATTCTGCAACTACATCCCAAACATTCATAAAATAGAGGGCTTTTTGTTCTATTTGGATCACTCATATGCTATACCTATAGGATGTAGCATTTCGTATCAAGGATGAATGACCACTTGAATGGCTGTTGTGGCCATTTAAATTTATTTAAACTATTTAGATGGTGTTCTGATATTCTCACATAAGTTCAGATCTTGCTGCTGCTGCTTACCTCTACATACCTTGCAATGTTCTTCTGACTTGTTCATTTTTCTCTAGTTTCCCTTTCAAAATATTTTATTAGTACAGGAAATGCTAAGTATTTGGTTTACTCATCCCTGAAACATAACATGCTTTGGGAGTTTAGACTACAACCTCTGCTATGAGGGGCTTATAGGATAGTTTACTTGCTTAGAAAATAGACTTATTTCTTAAAGCCATTACAGCACTTTAAATATTTGTACACCTTGCCATATTTCTTGTTTGGTATTTTTCAAGACAAATATAACTTTATTCATAGTGATGAGCAAGCTTGATTCTGCTGTTCAAACTGAGTCATCATGTGGATACATTATGATCAACTGTAGAGCCAGACTCCATCAGAATGTAATAGTTATCTCAGAGTATGGTGGAGCTCCAGCAGCTCTTCAAATAAAGAACAAAAGTGGCTCATGTAGCTGAAGTGCTCAACGTTTAGGGGGATGTGTGAGCTGTGGCTTCCAGAGATGGAGACCTCAGATTTACCCTTTTTAAACACTGAAACAGTCCAGCTGGTGACTGGCCTTGTCATCACATGTGTTGTTTTTCACTGATATTACTGAAGAAGAAAATGCATCTCCTTGAGAATAGAGGATTCTAACTTCAGCCCCATGGAAAAAAAAATCAGGTGGTATTGGGCCTTTGAGAGATACAGCTTGACATCTTGGAAAATAAGATTTTATCATTAGTTAGCATGTAGCATTCCCCCCCACACACCCAAAAAAAGTATAGCCAGGACTGGTGTACTCAAAATATGGTCAGAGTTTGAGATGGGTAGAATAGGTTGGCTTGTTATGAGCACCTGGGCCTGACATCAATAGAAAAGGAGAAAACAACAGGAAAATAGAATACCAATTTACGTTTTTTTCTTAGAGTGGTAGGAAGGTGGGAATATGTGCTGACTCAGCCCTGTAGCTTAGATGGGAGGGAGGCAAAAGATAGAAGTTGAAATGGTGATTATTAATTTGACTTTCTTAAAGATTTTTTTTCTCTCATGTTCTGTCTAAAGTAGTTGCAATTTATAGATAAGCCTTACACAACAGCAAGCAGCTCACATAATGAGAACATCTAAAGAAATCCCAACCTCCTCAGTGATTCTCCAGGGAGCATAAAAAGGAAGCTATAATTATTGTTGGTGTTTGTACATGTCCAGATACTGCAGGTATAAATGGACTGAAATACAAAACATAATTAAGTTCCTTCAACTTCTATGAAAATAGGAAGATCAGTAAAGGCCAGAGACCCTAAAAGTATTAGAGCTGCATGAAAAGTTTCAAAATGAGATTAAAGGGAAGATCACTTAGAAATACTCTGAGCTTTTAATGGAAGTGTCTTAGACACCCAAATCAATCACTGATTATCACTAATTCCACCATTTTGTCTGAATATTATGTTTTCTGACATGGCTTTCAAAGAGAATAGTAGCTTTTAAAAGCTGTTATTTGTACAACTTGTAGAAACAGCTGCTAAGCCTGCATTTGTAATAGGTGTTTTCATGGCTACCATAAGCTTATGATTGGCTGCAGTGACTCTAGCAGGAGTGCAAACCTGTGTACACAAAAAGAATAAAACACGCTTATCTTTGATGGAAGAGTCTGATTCAAAACTGTTGATTCAAAGAGCTCTAATGATTTAGAACTCGAGCTGGACTTTATGTAGCCTCTGTTCTCAGTGAGTCAGACAACTCTCATCTGTGATTTGAGGAGTTATATGATGAAAGTTTACATCTAAATTTCTCTGCTTGTGAACCTTTTTAGTATCTATCAAACTCAACTAAAGACAAGCATGCAAATCCCAAAGGATGTGAGGATTTGATGTAACTGCTGTTTGAACTAGCAGCACAAAATAATTTTCACCTCTTAAGTGGTACTTGAAATTCAGTTTGCATGAGTCTCAGATACTTGTTTTATTCTTTTCAACTGTGCTACAGTCTCATATATTATTTGCCTGTATGGAGCTGGCATATATATGTTCCTTGTCTTGGAACTCTTATTGGTTGTAAATGCTAACTAGCAACAAACCTTGGAAATGCAAGTGAGTTGTCTCTCAAAACTTTCAAAAAAAACAGTTTTCTCCTGGTGAGACCATGGTGTGATAACTGACACACCATAAGAGCTTTACTCATTGCCACTCTGCCATATTCAGTGCATTTATGCTTTTATGCAGTGAACAGAGTGAACACAAAGATCTGAGCTGATGACTACGAATAATAATAAATTTGTCTTCCTCTGTGGGCAACTCAAGCAGCTACTGTAGTTTTGTCTGATGTGAAGGTATGCAATCCTATGGCAATTTTGGGATATTAGGTAACTAAGGCAGCCCAGTAAAGCTTGACCTCCTTGGTCAATGTAGTATACTCTGTTCCAGTAATGAAATGTAAAAGATGACTATATATGGATACATTTGAGGCACACAGATTCCTGGAGAACATTAAAATAACTCCATATAATTCAATAGTCCCTTCCTCGGAAAGGGTAAGTCTGAGAGAGGCTTTTTCGAGGGCTTCCTATAAGCATTTTTCTAATATTCAGTTTCATTGAAATGGTCAAAGAAAGCCTTGGGACTATATGTGAATGTATAAAAGAAATGGACTTTGTTTTTAATTCTTGCTCTGTTTAGTCAACCAATTTCTTTCCAAACAGATAAGCCTGTCATTTTCCTGTATTCCCCCTTTTTCATTTCTCCCTCTTTTTTATTTCTGATGAATCTGTACTCTTTGTTCTGTTGGTTCCATCTTATTTTTCTGGATGCTGCTTTAGAATCTCCATTAATGTTTTTTTTTCCCTCCTCTTATTTGAACTCTTTCACAGGCATTCAGGGGTCCTGCTTTTGCTCCCTTTTCTCTCCCTATTTTTTGTATATGAATGATATAAAGCATTCTGATGAATGATATAAAGCATTCTGAGAGTCTTTGCTAGCTTCTCTTTTCAGACAACTTCCAAGCTTACCTCCTCACCCCATTCTGTCTCTCAATTTAGTTTCATGTTTCAGCGTGTCATTCTGGATGTCCTGTTCTCAGTTCAAACCTAATATTCTGAATTCTGAACTATTTTTGTTTTTTGTTTGTTTGTTTTGTTTTTAAACTATCACTGTTGCTTGTTTTTTTTTTTTCTCATCCTAGCTGATAGTTTCATTTATTTTCTTTTTCCGAGTTACTGTGACATGTGTCCTGTTCCAGCTGCATTTGTGCTGACTGAAGAAATTACCTCTGTTTGTCCTCAGACCACCTCTTTGCTGGAAGTTTCTGGCTTCCCAGATCTAACGGCTGAATACTTTTAAGGCTGAAATGAAACAGGTTATTTTGACAGAACCACGCTGAGAAGTCACACAAGCATTTTGTCCAAAGGCTGGAGTAGACCATATCCCTTTTCAGGGGTAAGTGTTGAGCAAGGAGCTGCCTGGGAACAACAGCTGTAGACTATTAGCAAATGCATATCCAAAGCTATGGCAGTGTGATCTGCAGTGTCACAGAAGCACGATTTTGGAGCAAAATTTCTGATATTCCTCATATTCACTGGAATGGTGGTTGTGTGATCTCTTCACTTTAATTTCCTAATCCCCTGTCATGTAGACAAAGCTTTAAAAAAAAAAGTCAAGTGGGTGTCTCAGCCTGTAACTAGGAATGCAAGAGGAAGGTTCAAACCCTCCAGCACTTTGACTGATGCTATCCTTCAGCCTAAACTAATTACAGAATCACAGAATGGTTGAGGTCGGAAGGGGCCTCTAGAGATCATCTAGCCCAACTCTCCTGCTCCAGCAGGGACACCCAGAGCACGTGGCACAGGGTGGCATCCAGGAGGGTTTGGAAGATCTCCAGAGAAGGAGACTCCACAAGGAGCCTCTCTGGGCAGCCTGTGCCAGGGCTCTGTCACCCTCACAGTGAAGAAGTTCTTCCGCACATGGAGATAGAACTTCCTGTGTTTCAGTTTGTATCTATTATCCCTTGTCCTGTCACGGGCCACCACCAACAAGAGTTTGACCCCGTACTCCCTACATTCACCCCTCAGGTATTTATACATGTTGATCAGATCACCTTTCCACCTTCTCTTCTCTAGGCTAAACAGGTCCAGCTCGCTTGATCTTTCCTCATATGATAGATGCCTCAGTCCCTTAATTATCTTTGTCCCTCTACACGGGACCCTCTCTAGAAGCTCAATGTCCTTCTTGTCCTGGGGAGCCCACACCTGCCCCTAGTACTCCGAGTGCAGCCTCACCAGAGCTGAGCAGAGGGGCAGGATCCCCTCCCTCGACCTGCTAGCAACGCTCCTCCTGATGGAGGCTAGGATGCCATTGACCTTCTTGGCCATGAGGGGACATTGCTGACTCATGGTCAACTTGTGGTCAGCAAGGACTCTCAAATACCTCTCTGCAGAGCTGCTTTCCAGCAAGTCAACCCCTAATCTGTCCTGGTGCCTGGGGCAGGACCCTGCACTTGTCCTTGTTGAACCTCAGGAGGTTCCTCTCTGCCCAACTTTCCGTCCTGTCAGGCCTGCCACAGGCCTCCAACCAGACTCGGCCCCATTTATCACCACCCTCTGGGTTCTGCCATCCAGCCAATCCTCAATCGATCTCACTGTCCACTCGTCTACTCCACATTTTCAGAGCTTTCCTATGAGAAAGTAAGCCTTGATGAAGTCAAGGTATATAACATTCACGGCTTTCCCATCGTGCAGCCAGCCAGTCATCCCATTGTAGAAGGTTCATCAAACACCACTTCCCCTTGGTGAATCCATGCTGACTACTCCTGATCACCATCTTTTCTTTGGCATGCCTAGAGATGGTCTCTAGGATGAGCTGCTCCATCACCTCTCCAGGGACGGAGGTGAGGATGACCGGCCTGTAGTTTCCCGGTTCCTCCCTCTTGCCCTCTTTGCAGACTGGAGTGACGCTGGTTTCTTCCAGACCTCCGGCACCTCTCCCACTCTCCATGACCTCTCAAAGATGATGGAGAGCAGCTGAGCAAGAATCCACGCTAGTTCCCTCCCTTCCTGGGTGCATCCCACTCAGACCCATAGGTTTAGGGGTGTCCAGTTTGTCTCAATCATCCGTAACCCAGTCATCCTTGACCAGTGGAAAGTCCTCCACTCTCCTGGTTATCTCTCTGGTTATCTGGGCTTTATGGTTCATTGGGACTGGTCTTAGCAGTAAAGATTGAAGCAAAGAAGGCATTTAGTCTGCATTCTCCATCACCAAGGCACACTCCCCATCAGGAGCAGACTAACATTTTCCCTAGTCTTCCTCTTGCTGCTGATGTGTTTGTAGAAGCCCTTCCTATTTTCCCTGACACCTCTCGCTAACTCTAATTCCAAACAGGCCTTGGCCTTCCTTGTCACATCCCTGCATTCTCTGACAGTGTTCCTATATTCTTCCCATGTGGCCTAGCGCTTCTTCCACATTATGTATGTGCTCTTTTTCTCATTGAGTTTACCCAACAGCTCCTTATCCACGCAGGTCTCCTGCCCGCCTTGCTCAACTTCTTTCTTGCAGGAATGCATCAATTCTGGAATATTAGCCAATTCTTCTGGACCCCCTTTCCTTCTAGGACTCTGACCCAGGGGATTCCTCTAAGATGCTCCCTCAAGAGGTCAAAATTGGCTCTCTTGAAGTCCAGGGCTGCAATTCTACTTCTTGCCCAGTTTCCTCCACTTCCTCTAAATCCCTCGTTAAATCTATCCAGTTCAATCCCTGATGAACCTCAGGTACCTCTTTCCGATGGTGTCTGCTCTTTCCCGCCTTGTCGTCACACTATTGAAACAAGTGGTGATGGTGACAGTCTTCCCATCTAGCTGACATCCAGCAGATGCTTTAGCATAGTACTAAAGCTCTGTGATGTTTGTCGTGGTGTGCTCTTGTGAGCTGCAGAAAGAGAAGGGTGATAAAATCCCATGACACTTTAAATCAGGATTTACATGTTCAGCCACTTTTACTGCCTAAGCTGCAACTTGAAAATTATGTTTTTTGTCTTTTCTTTTGGTTTTCTAGCAACCCATTTTTAATGTGACTTGTGTCAAACAGCTCCCTGTTCCAGCCAGAAAAAGCCTGATGGTCAGTGACATGAACATACATTAAATAGCTTCTTTTTTTTTCTGCTCATTACGTTATAAAATAGTCATTTACTTCTCTGTGACATTGTATCTGCTAAGCATAAGATCTCTACCAAGCTCGACGATGCAATGAAATATTCTTGAGGTAACATGTCTGAATTTTTCTGGTACTTAACACAAAATCTAAACAGCATTTTATGAATCAAAATGGAAGTGTTCTCATATATTAGGTAAATGGAAGGCAGTATTTGTCATTTGTGGGGAGAGGAAAATGCAAGTATTTCAGTTGCAAATCTCAGCCTCCATGTACTGTATTTCATAAAGTTATTTTTCTTTGTACTTAGGGAATCCTGATGTTCCACTGCCAGCATCACCAGTGATTCATGTTCTCATATCAGTGCGTGTTAATTTTCTGCTTTAAGGCACATGAAAAAGTCAAGACCTTGCCTCAGATTATTGGCAATATAATGTTGTGCTGCAATTAGTGGAGTAAATTGCAAAGAGAATTATAGCAGAGCTGGGTAAATCCCATTTTATTCTGCATTCAGCATGATACAAATTTATCCCCTCATCACTTTGCATTTACAGTTCCATGAATAATATTAGCTGTTGTTGCTATATAAGTATACAAAAGTCATGTCTGCAGTGCTGCTCTCACCCTCGCTCTTCCAGGGTGCCTGTTTGAGCCTACTCTTGAGCAGTTTGCAGGAGCTCTGCAGCAGCTCTGTGGTTCCCAGTACCAGTCCCCGTTCACATGCGTCAGGCAGGGGCAGCCATGGTATCCTGGCTGCTCCGCCACCCTGTGCAGATGGACCTCTGCTGGGCTTAGTCTCTCCCGCTGGAAAGCGTGACTGGATAATGAATGTTTTTCTGTGCACGATAACACTGAATACAAACATTATCATCTACAACAACTGTGTTTCCTATTAAAGGTGAAATGTGTTAAATTCCGATCTGCTTCCATTTACTTTAGTCTGGCAGCAGTAAAATTGGAGGTAGAAATTTCAGGCTGATTATGCTGCTCTTATTTGGGTGGCAGGAAGTGTTGTTAATCTGTAGTAGGATGTAATTACCTGCATTTATTTGTGCAGAATTATGGTTGTGACATCATGTCTCCGTGAGTCTTTTCTGAAAAGAAAACCTTTAGTATGTTCACTGCCCTAGGCTTTAAGAATGGATGTTATATAAAACAGGTGTTATAAATGAAACATGTAAATAAAACATATTTCAAGCCATAGGTATTCTGTGAGCTATTATGTGAAGATCTGCTGGATCTTTATATAGCTCCATCACCAATAAACAATATTTATCAGAGAGCGGTAATTATCAGTCTTGGACACAGAATCGTGAAAAAGCTGGAATTGTACTTTTGCTTTTTAAGTATTATTTTCCCCTGTCTACATAGAAAGCTCCTAGGTCCTTCTCTTCTAGAGGAAAGGAAAATTGATTAGTTTCTCATCTAAGAAATGTGTTCCCATGTGTACCAACAACTTCCTCATCTTGACACCTTCTTGATGCAGCTATGCCTCATTCGCTCATTTCGCTCCCTTGGGCCCATCTGTGCCTCTTGCAGATACCTAGGCATCTTCATGATACCTGTGAGACAGAAGGAATGTTTTCATAGATGGAAAGAGAAATAACAGATATCTATGTCTCATATTCAGAAGGGTGGAGGGTTAGGCCAAGTGTACACCCATTCCCTCCACAGCCAGATCATGGGAAGAGCCTCATTCTAAAGGAGTAAGAAGAGAAATTCTGTTGTCCAGCAGCTACTGCTCCTGTTAAAAAATCCAACAGATTCAAAGATTTTGTGTATTTTGTCAATTGACAGTATTTTGGATTTTGCCTTTATCTCAAAAATATTAGAAAAGCATGAAAATATATCTAATATCTCTTTATCCTCATTCTCTTTAGTGTTAGAACTATGTTGTTTGTTTGTTTTCAATTGTGTTTTATCATTATGTTTGCTGTTTATTGAAATACTGCAGTCCTATCTAAATCTCTATGTCTGAATTGGTGAATTGTTATTACCAGGCACCATAAAAAATGTTGGGATGAATAGCTCTACACAATAATTTGCTGCTTATGACCGCAGCATCTTTGGCCAAGGCTTAAGGAATACGATTTCATCATCCTTATTCCTCATTTCTCTTTTCTAAGAGATGAACCTCTCAGAGGTTCTGGGATATCTTCCCCTTTTCTTTTATCCCTTTCCCTTATCAAAAGGGGAATCTTTCTCTTTCCAAAACACACAAGTTTGACTCCAAAGCAGGAATGCAGGAAGACAATATTATTGTAAAAGGAAAAAAAGATTTAAACAAATTTGATGGTTTGATGGTCCCTACTAAAGTTCTGTTGTTTCCTACTTAAGTTTTCCAGCTGTGACATTAATGCAGTCAATATAGTTTATAGTTATCACTTTGGGCTATGAAGCATTTAGGTTGCACAAGAGTATTCAGTAAAATTACAGAATTAATAATACACCATATCTGAAACGTGTGTAAAATCAGTGGAAGAAATGGCTGCAATCACCAGCTGTTACCTCAAGAATCTCCTAAGGCAATCCAATCCACTCAACTATCCTGGGTGGCATTACCCTTCTTTTAGGTTTGCAGTGCTTAGATAGTGCATGTAGTTCAAAAGAAGAGAGAAGGAGGAGTTCAAAATAAGAGAGGAGGAGGAGATACTTTTTGTATCATCCTCTTCAGTGAAGCAAGAAAAAAAATGTTTGAGCTCTTTTTTTTCAGTTCTATTGTGCTATTTGTTGATTGGTGCTTAACAATCTGATATAATTACTAATAAAAGTGTCATAAGAATTTATTAATATCAATATTTTAACATAGACTATTAATGAATGGAAGGAAAAGAAGAATAAAAATAGAATAAAAAGAAGAATAAAAGAAGAATTGCCATGAGAAAAGAGCTTTATGCACACATGCATACACATGGTCTCACTACTTACCTGCACCATAAATCTATGTGGTGGGAAAAATCTAAGTTTAAAGATACGGCTGCCATTATGACACTGTTGTAATTTTTTCGCCTTTATTTGTATAAATGAAATTAAAGAGGAAATAAAAATGCAGATATTAGTATGTTAAAAAAAAATTGGGCTAGATAGAGCAATCATGCACTCTCTTAATCCCCATTCTTGGCAAACCCCTGTTTAACTCTGATTTAGTGTAATCCTAATCCTAACCCTGTCTGGAAACTAGGGCTCAAATTAGAAATGGTAATCATGAAAATTTATATCACTCTCCTTTGTTGTGCTCTTGTCTGTTATTCCCCAATGCAAAATATATGTAGTTGAATTTCTGTGACATTTCTGTGTGGCAATATGTGGCATGCTGTATGCCACATCTGGATGTGTGGAGATTTACTATTATCTTTCCATAAATGTATGATTCCATGCACTTAAAACACTACTTTCATTTTCTCTTTTTCGTTCTTTCCTCTTTTTTTTTTTTCCCTTTTTGTTCACTATCATTATCATAACTCTGGCCAGTGAGAAGGATGAAGAATTCCCTTCCTCTTTTAAGATGTCACCTTTTCTATTCACCTTTCTTTTCACAGTGAACAGTGCAGAGATAACCAAATGTTCAGGCTTGCCCAAATTTGAGCTTACAATGTTCTAGTGATAACAGTTTGCTGCAAAACAAGACTTCTACCTGAGCACAAATGTGAGACCTTATTTCAAAGTCTACTTTTTATATAAATAATGACTTTCCAAATATTAATCCTTGTTGTTTGGTGTTTAATTATTAAATGAGAGCTGTTGGTGTGAGAGACAAGCCACACAGAAAAGAACTTGCCTTACATAGTCTTTAATTCAGCACATGTTGAGAACTGGCAATGGAAAGTGCAAATTCCTTTTGTATTTTTGTGTTCTTATAAAGATAACTAATTCCAAAAGCTCAATGTACTCATTTGTTAAAACACAGGACTTATTTAAGGCTAAATGCTAATAACAGTGAATGTTAACTGACTTAATGCAATGTGAAATTGCTGCTTCAACACTCATACAAATGATAATTCAGTCTAAGTGACTCTGGGTTCTGTTATATAGACATTACTTTGCAATTTGCAGGATAATTGCATACAGAGCTACTAAACAAATTGTTTTCTCTTGCATCAAAAGTGCTTGATCCACCTCTTTAATATGTGTAGTTTTTTTTTTAATGTGTGTTTTTCAGTCAGGTGGTGTGGACAACTGTGCTTATGTTGAATATTTAGCAAATGTTAGCAAGTCTCAGGTCATCTTGTCAAAGTCCAATTTCCTTTAGTTATGTGATATAATTGTCTGAAATTTAAGATAAATCCCAGTGGATACCTATCCTACTCCTCCAGTGCAGTCATTACCTTCTTGCAGTTACTTATAGCAAGCACAGCTAAGTTAAAGTATCCATCTGTGTATTAAATTTTTGAACAGAAGAGCCTGTAAAGAGAATTTATAGCTTGTCCACAATTATTCTTTTTTTGGCAGAATGTTACTTTGCAAATTATTTCAGTAGGAATAATGTTTATTAATTTGCAATTCTCTGATTCTTTAAATCATTTCAATCCAAGTTAGTATCTTATTTATAATTAGAAACTGCTTTGTTTGTAGTTTTAAATTTATTTGTATGCATATTTCTTCAATAATAGTGCAGAATACCAACTTTGCCGCAAAATCTTGATTTTATCCTTCTTTTCCCCGTCCCTCCCCTTCCCCCCTTTTATTTTACTGTTTTCAATCCTGTGCTCTGTTCAATTGTAGGAAGAATGATTTTGAATAATATGGTCATGATGTCAAAACAGGACAAATTATATGCTGCTGCCATCTGGAATAGTGAAAATAAAATCTTTACTTACACTGTTCTTTGAAATAATAAACTTTATTGCATCAATTTATCTTCAGTATCTATAGTTTATTCTGAGAAGACTCCATGTGTGCCTTTTTATTCTATGAGTTGCAGAATGACTAAAATTTGCCAGTAGCAAAGCCATCAGTGAATTTTGAGTAATTAGTTCACATAAGGCAACATTTTTGAAAGGCGCAGTAAAATACTGGATACAGCCCAGAACTATCTTAAGTTACACAGATTAAACTGCAGGTCAATATATCTATTCTGAAACATGTCCAAATAGTTAATGGGGAAGGATATGTTTATATCTGTTTTACTCAATATTCTTATCAACCATCTACTTTTATATCCTGTGGCACTACCTTGCCTTCATGGCAAGGCACTTTACTTTTGGACTTAAAATACGGAACTTGCTAATGTGATCCTAATATATCCTAAGTGAGAAAAATATTCATAGCATTCTGAATTCCTCAGCTTATCAGGGAGGTTCAGCAAGGTAGGCATAGACAAATCAAGGTTTTAAGGCGGTATTTTTTTTTTTTAATAGTTGCCACTCTTCTCGTTTCCAGCAAGGATGATCAGGAAAAAAATAGTCAAAATGTCAGGAAAGCGTTGTGTCATAAGCATGGGATAAAGTTTGTTTTGTTGCTCTTTCTTTGCCCAGTGTTATACGACTGGGTCCTTCAGATGATGGCTGGATTAAACTCAGCATTTTCTGATTATTTCTGTGATAGTCCTGATGGTACCTTTTACTGTTCATTGATAACTCTGTCTCTTCTGATGAGCTCTGATAAGGGAACAATCTATAGGCCAGGAGGATGAGAGTCCTCTGTAGCTGGCGCACTTACATACTGGAATCATTAAAAACAGTCCTATATACGGAAAAAAATGCTCTTTTAAAGCATGACTTCAGACACGATAACAACTTTCAAAATGGAGTGATCTTGTGACTGCAGTGTAGAAATACAGGAGGGGGGAAGGAAAAGAAAATAATTGTGTTACAGAAACTACAGTTATTGAGAAAATCATGCTTTCACTTGCCGCTAGAAAAGAGCTCCAGACAGACTTCCTTTACGAAAAATTTAAGCTGTGCAGTGTCAGTAAAACATATAGTGTTTTTATGGAATAAAAGTGCTTATTGAACAAATCCTTGCTGAAAACAGAATTTTCAAGTAAAACAAGGAAAAATACAGAAATTCAATTAAACTAAATCTTCTTTCTTTGTATGGCTTCTTTTTGATACATCCCAATTTAAGTTGAAATGATGGTATTCAAAAATGCCACATCATCAAAATTACTGCTTACACGCAAGTTGAGTTTGAGCCTCTAGTGTAAATAATGTTGCATTTTGGTGAAGGCTAGCTCAACTCTAACCCAGGTGCAACATCACATTAAATTATGTTTTGGCAATGATCGGAGAGGCTAAAGTGCTTTGTCCATAATTGTAGCTGAGAAGGGAAGCACTTTGACATAAATTGCAGTAGAGGTAAAAGTCCTAGACAGATAATTTTTTTCTACATATGAACAAACAGACTTGCATGAATAGCAAGTTTAGAAATACTTCCAAAGACAAACCTAATAGGAAACAAAGCAATGAAATTTCATATCACTCTCTTGTAAGGGTAAGCAGTCTTTGCCTTAATCTATAGTTTAGATCATGCAGCAAGTTTATAGAGCTTTCCCAACAACTGGAAATTATGCTAGAATATCTTTAATGCCTATACTGGAATGTAGTATTCATAGTGACTCATGCTAAGACACCTAACGCCTAACAGATTCAAAGAATGCCATATTTCTTAATCTTTTGTATCTGCCATTCTAAACAAAACAGACTTTACATACATGACTCACTAAGCACAAGGACAGAGTAATCTGCCCCTTAATGACCTCTCAAAATGACAGTATCAAATGGTGTTGAGAAGGTCAAGTATGATTTAAACTGTGGATGAATTAGAACTAATTCACTAGAACTGAATATTAATATGAAACAGCAGTATGTACTGCAATTTAGAACCTAATAAGCTTATTAATGAGGAGTAGAAAATATTTTTCTTTTCACCTTATGTAAAATTGTAAAACTACCAATATATCACAAACTTGCAATACTTATTTTTTCAATTACTTTGCTTGAGAGGCAGTTGCTCATTGATTTGATGCTCAGGTCTGTTGCACAGTGTGTGTGATGATCTGTCAAACTTGGTATCATCAAACTGTAAAGACAGTTTTATACAAATCACTAATAAATTTGGAGAGAAAAAAAAAGCAATTAACATCTTAAAAATGAAAGCCACCGAGATAAGCATTCCAATTAGAAATTCCATTATTTCCCCAGTCCATTTTATGTTGAATTTTGGATTTTATTGCCAAATACCTGAAAGCCAGATTGGAAATAAGCCACAACTGTCAAAGTATAAGAGTTCTGGGTATTTGAATCTGTTACATTGTGATGTTTCTCATGAAAATTTAATGAAGAGCATTCATTCAAAGAGGTTCTATGCATAAGGGGGACGGATGGAATTTAATTACCCTTATTAAAAATAAGAAAGGAAAGCTCATTACTACTCCATCCCATTAGTATGCAAGATAGATTGTCTTTGTTGTGCACTTGTGTATCTGCAAAAGGGACTTGGGAGTGAGTATTCTTTATGAGCTAAGAAAGGAAAGGTCGTGAAAATGCATTTAAGCACTTAATCTGTGTCACAAGTCAAATCTTGTCAGTTTTGCCCAAAGTAAAGACTTTATGTTTATAAATGGATATGTACTGTACATTTATTTGAGAAGAGCCTATAGCTAGTGAAGCATTTGACACTTACCACTGATTGGTAGAGATACTGGCTGTGATGAGCAATGCAGACTTACAGGGAGTTGGGCTGATGATAGAAGAGCAATTTTTATTTATTTATTTGAAGTCTATTTAAGTCCCTGGGGACTGCAAAGCAATTGGATAGAATTACTTGCTACACCTTCTTCAAAGAAACTGAAGACTTTGCTGAGATTATTTTTAAAGATCATGCAGTTTCCATGCAAAGAAGGCGGTGTAGTCGTCATGCAATAACTCTTCCTGTTCCTCATTTTACCTGCTAGGATGGGTGGTTCTAAGAGGGTTCTAAGACAATTATTTTTGACCGTAACTGAGTGATATGGTTAACATAGCTGTATTCTTTTAAAATTGTTTGAAATTTGATACTTGCTTAGCCACGAAGTCTGTGTTATCTCAGTGTTTTGCAAACTTGAAATGCCTTGATACTCATAGTACTTCTCTGAGGTTGTAAAGCACTATTATCCATGATGGATGCCCGTAACACACATATTAAATGTTAAGACCAACAACAGAGAGGTATTTTGTGAAAAAACAAAAATACTAATTTGGCCTAACTTGACTCCTGGGCCGGATCCTGGATGCATTATCATACTTGTTGTTGTGCTTGTCTGACAGAAAGAAGGGATTTTTTCACACTATTATTTCACATACTACCAAGCAACATCTTGGTTAAAAAATAACGTCGTAGTGGAAATCAAATGAATATTCACAATATGCAGAGTGTTTCAGTGCATTTTATAATTAAGTGTATTGTATTAGTAGTTGTAATGTCTATTATTTTATGGAGCTTTCATTTTGTATCAGGATGCTGACCACTGTAAGTGACTAAAATACTGCCTGAGGGTCTGCTTTTGCATCAATTGGTCGTTCTTTGCATATTGGCCATTCTAAGGGGAAGTGCTCGCAAAAAACAGGTGTGCCTAGGCAGACTATTCAGGAGTCACTAGAAAGCTAAAATGAAATCCCACATAATCATGCATTTGTTTTGCAGAGGATCAGATTCCCCGGGGTTTCCCCACCATTGATATGGGTCCACAGCTGAAGGTGGTTGAACGGACTCGTACAGCTACTATGCTATGTGCAGCCAGTGGCAATCCTGATCCCGAAATAACTTGGTTCAAAGATTTCTTACCTGTTGACACAAGCAACAACAACGGTCGCATCAAGCAGTTACGATCAGGTAGGGTCTTGTTACTGTTTCCACTAATGCCCAGAGTTGTTCTCTCTCACCTTTTCTTTCTTTTCTTTCTTTCCTTTTTAATTTGTTTATTTATAGGTAATAATTTCTCTTCCTTCTCTCTTTTATGCGTTACTGAGTGTGTTGTCCATGTCTGTGACGTTGTCATAGCCTTTTCTAGAGTCTGTCTGTGTGTTTTGCAGCTTCTGTTTACTCCACATTGCTCACTGCTGTGACTGTACTTTTTGGTAATTTTTTTTTTTACTGCTTTTTGCAGTACTTGATAGATCCATTTTCTCCTCTTTCTTTCTTCTTTCCTTTTAATTTTTTTTAACAAATTTATTTCAACATTGGACTTCATTCAGAAATTGCAAGGAGTGCCAATGGTTATATTCATCAAAACCAAAACCTGCATATTAGACACTTTAATTAAAACTTTAAATGTGTTTTGTGCTGTCTTTTCCACATTTGACTCCACCAAAGATTAGACAGTTTGGACACATCTTCTTTCCTCTCACAAGTACATAAAACACAATACTTTTTCCCATGCACAATTATATCTTAAAAAAAAAGGAAATTTAAAAAAAAAAGAAAAAGAAATGCTTGGGTAACCTATGGAATTAAGGTTTGTTTTGTTTTGTTTTTGTTTTTGTTTGTTTTTCTGGCTGAGCGTTTTTCCAATACATTTAGCCACAGTAATATGCGCCCACGCAAAGCTTTATGAATCCTACGTTGTCTGGATCTACAGAAGCCTGCTTTTGGTGTAGAATCCAGCTTCTGCTGCTCTCTTTCTCTTTGCCCGTTGCACCTCCCTAGCAGTCCTTTCACTCTCTTCCCACCCTAGTTTATTCTTTTGCTCTCTTTAGATTATCAAAAAATTGAAAAAAAAAAGTCTCTAAATTTATAAAGCTTAAAACTTATCCCTAAATAATATAATGGGGATATAATGAACTTTTTTCTTTGGCAATTGTAATAGATATCATTGTAGAATCTAAGTTGTTTAATCACGTGTCTTCCCAAAATTCTCAGCTTTTGACCTGTCCTGTGATGTTAAATCGTCGTGTTAACTGACTCTTTGCTTGTTGTCAGCAGAACTGTGTAAATTAACCTTCTGTTAATGTAAATTAAGAATTAATTTTTCACATGTGACATAGTGATTTAGTATATAAAGCTTTAACTGAAAATTTTGTACCAAATTATAAGGAATATAATAATATTTTTATGCTGTCTTTCTTCTCTCCGTATTTAAATCTCCAGAATCTATTGGTAAGTGCTTAGTTCTGAAGCGCACTTCACCCCCACTAATTTCCATATTCAGATTATTATTATTATTATATTATGATTACTATTATTATTCTTAAAATGCATGGCATGCATTTTACTAACAGTCAGTGTAGTCACCAGATCTCTATAGTGGCGCACACGCACACCTCCACAGCAATGTTGTCGTATCAGTACTAGCAACACCTAGATGAGACAATACACATTTATCACATAGATGTAGCACAGTAAATGCCATAATCCAGCCTAAACTGCAGTGTTTGTTTCCAGATAGCCTTCAGTGTATCCTCTCTTTTTATATATATATAGATTATATATATATATATATATTTAAATAGAATATAGAATATCCAGTATTTTCCCAAACTATGTAATAAGTACAGTGTTGTGAAGTTTCCTTTAAATACTTGAGGCATATTCAATATATATCTAACCCTATATAACAAAACACGTAAGAGCTCAGAGGCTACTCTGAGAACGGCAGTGCAGGCAATTGTAGCCTTTGCCCTTTGTGGTACAATGCAACTTGCTTTTATAATCTGATAATACTATCTAATATATTCCTGTTTTAACAGTATAGTAAAAGTTTCTCTTAAGACCTTATTTAATTCTGTAAATCTAATTTGATTCTTCTTCCAAAGCCCTAGCCTCCTTCTTCTCGTACTAATGCTTCTTCTTTCTAATCTTATTTGCATTCATATTATCCACCCAGGTGGTACACCAATAAGAGGTAAGAGTGCTGAACTAACGTTCACAGAATGATCTTACTCATTCTTTCTGTCCTTTCATCCATCTCATGTTTGTCCTGTTTTTTTTTTTTTCCTTAAAAAAAAAAAAAACACAGAAATGTTCATCATCTTATATTTTTTTCCTTTGTCCAGTTTGGTTATGATCAGTGACTCTCATATTGTGAGTTTTCTTTCTGCGCACTCCCCTTTCCTTTCCCTTTTTTGTTTGTTCATTAAAAAAAATAAAGAAATGATAATTTGATTTGTGATATGCTTCAAAGAAAGCATATCCCGGTCTTCTGGCCATAGCCCAGTCACAGCGTACCATTTGTCCCTCTTTTTTCTTTTTCTTCTTCTTCTTCTTCTTTTTCTTCTTTTTCTTCTTTTTTTTCTTCTTTTTTTTTTTTCCTTCCTCTTTTTCTTTTTTTTTGTCCAACTGGAGCAAAAAGATCATTTTTTTTCTTCCTTAGCTGTTCTTGTCCTGGACCAAAGCCAAGATGGTCTGGAGAACAGTAGCAGACATGCAGAAGACAACATGGATTACCTTCTTTTTATCTTATCTTTCAAATAAGGTTTTTGTTTTTGTTCTTTCTTCTTCAATGCTTTTTTTCTTTTAACTTCATAAAGTCGAAAACAGTTTCCCCCCCTACGAGATTGCAGAAATGTTTTTTTCCTCCTTTGTTGTTTTTTTTTTTTGTTTTCTTTTTCTTGGAGTTATCTCATCTCTGGATTTTTGGAACTTCTAATCTACAGGCTTTGGAACTGAAAGGTTGATGACTAATTCTTGGTGGTATGTGGTGTTGTTGGTTTTTGATACTTTGGCAAAAATGTTGACTTCTTTTGTAATTCTTGTTTTGTATTTTTCTTGGGTTTTGTGACACCACACTGCTAATCCCACTTGTGGATTTTGATGGGTGTCTGAGGGGGGGGCCCTTCTATGGTCCACAGCAGTGGTTGGTTGGTTCTTCCTTGTTGGCATAGACCATGCTTTTTAACTTTTTTTTGTCTTCTAATTCAACTACTCTTTGTTTTTCAGCAAGCGTACTTTAAGATTGTAAGTTGTGGAAAACTGTCTTTCTTTTCTTACCAATCTGCATGTCTTAAGGGAGTCTTGTTTCTTTAAGAGAATATTTTGATAATTATAAATAACTAATGTGGTTTCTTTTTTTCACTTCAAGCAGCCTTTTTGTTCTTGCTGCACATTTTTGGTTTTCTTCAGCAGAAGATTTCTTGAAGCCTGCCCTGCATTTTTGCGAGTACCACCTTTTGTGCTACTTTTGTTACAAAATCAAAGCAATAAAATAAAAATCAAAAATCGGTAATGACCCAAATACTTAATCTCTTTTGTTTAATTTAAAAGCCATTCTTCCTTGAAGCAGTCTCACCCATCTTCATTTTAATGGTTTAGGAAAGAACGTATTGTTTAGAGAGGGGTTGTTTTGCCAAATGAAAATTGTTTTCCTGTGCTAGCACTGATGATGTGAAAAAAATAATCTCTTTGTTTTTTTCATTGCATCATTTTCTGTCTGTGCACCTTAGCAAGAAAGTGAACCGACGTTGAGTGGACCTTCGCATACAAGCTTTTCATATTGTTAAGCGGTATATTGTTATGGTTACAAAAAGCCTTCTCTGACTGTCTGTTTGGCAATGTATTTTATATTTATACAGGTGCCCTCCAAATTGAACTCAGTGAAGAATCTGACCAAGGCAAATATGAATGTGTTGCAACCAACAGTGCGGGTACACGCTATTCTGCCCCTGCCAATCTATATGTCAGAGGTAGGAAAGACATAACCCTGACATCCACGTTTCATTCAGGTTCAGGGCTGATAAGATACTCTCAGGATCTGTGCAGTTACCACTGTAAAAATCAAAATGCCATGGTAAATATGTCAGTAGCAAAATATATTTTAAAATGTAGAAGAAAGGGTTGGGATTTGTTTTGTTTTTTTTAAAGCACTCTTGAGTCCAGTCTATCCTGTGGGTTAAGGTTTGTAAGTATGTTTATATTTTTACATCTTGACTTCTATTTTTCCTGCATTGGGTTAGAATGTGCTTTGCATTTATTTTCTGTTACTGTTTTTTTTTGTTGTTGTTGTTGTTTTCTTTTCTTTCAAACTCCTGAGGTGACTGCTCGGTGTGCTACTAATCAGCTGAGTGTAACCCAAGGCATTGAGGTGTATGCCTACCTGATCTCTGCTGCTTAATTGCAAAGGACAAGCTTCTAACTATAAAATAACGTTTATGCAGAGCACGACTGTATTTTCTTCTTTTCTATTTCTTCTTTATATATATGTATGTATATATATATATATTTATTAACTTTAGTATAAGACTTGTGAGTGTAGTATGTGCCAGAATAGTGGTTAATTGGCAATGTCTTTTGAAAAAATGACCTGTCTATATAACAGGCATGATTGAATAAAAAGGAAGCAATTATATTCATCTGTAAAGTAGTAGATATGGTTAATTTTTTAACTTAAGAAAATATGTCTTTGATTTAAATAGAAAGAAGGAATTTCTTTTTGGCAGTATTTCCAGCAGCTGTAGGGGTTTTTTGGTACAATAAAGGCAATAACTCGTTAGCTGTATGCATACATACATACATACATATGTATATATATATACATATGTGTGTGTGTGTGTCTACAATATAAAGGGATGGGTGGGGGAAATAGGGCTGAAAACATCAGCAGCTGTAAATTGCAATGTAGGGTAGATGAGCTTACCAAAAATACCTAGCTTGATTTTGAAATTTTTGTTAGAGATGATTTTTTTAAACAACTTGTTCTGTTTGGTATGTTTTAAGTCTTTTGGCTAAATAAAAAAAAAAAGAATAAAAATAAAAAAAAATAAAAAAAGGTTTCTTAGTTACAACATCCCTAGAAAGCTATTTTATCCTTTTTTGTTTTATTTTTCTTCTCCAATGTACTGACTTTCCTGTACTGCATGAGGCATGTATACCTTTTTATCCAAAGGAAAATTTCAAAATGATGCTAGTTATTGTTTCTAACACCGTTGTAGCTGTGGAAAAATTGCTAACTTTTGAAGATGAGGTAGGAAGGTTTAATTAGAGCAAGTAGAGATGTTCAAGTAGCCGTTGAAAGCCTTGATATGGCCTTTTTACTCTCTCTGTGTTTCCCTTGTTTTTCTCCTTTCCTCATTTCATTGTGTTCTGCATCAAACCCCCTACATCCCTCAGAGCTGCGAGAAGGTTGGTGTGTTTTTTACTTTTTACCCACCTTACAAAACTATTAATTAAACCAATAACAAAGAATACAAATGAAATGAATGTAGCAGCATTGTGGCATTTTTTAAGTTAATGTTACATTTAAGCAGAGAATGCCCTGTTCATGGCTTTTGATGAGTGCTGGTATCTAACTGTTGTGCATGACAAGAGAGAATGAGCCTGGATGCATGGCAACCTTTTAGCTTTAACACTAGTGTCTGGTAAACTTGGTCAGTGTTCCTGCTTTTTTCTTCCCTTTTAATTTTCTTGTTTATACTGATGTCTGCTTCTCAAAGAATGGTTTCCTGCAGTCGCTTTTATAAACAGCCCGAGCATGAAGACTAAACTCTCCTATGTCTATAAGGATTCTGTTCAACACAACAAATTCCTCATTGCCTGCCGCTTGCTTTGTGTGGCCTCTCTGAATTGGCCGCTTACGGCATGTTTTGCTCTTTGCTTGTTCCCTTTCTGCTTGTCATTCACTCTTGAGGCCATCGCAGTAAGCCCTTTCGAATCCATAGAAAATCACAGAAATTTAACTAAACTCATTGGAAAGGTTTCAGACTAATACGGTGTTTATTATCCTTTTTTCTACTCACTCATAGTCTTTTATTTTACTTTTATTTTTGCTGAATTAAAGCCTTGCCTATGATTAGCCTCTATTGAGCCCAAATAAATACAGTTTAAAGTACATTCTCCAATGAAAGGCATAAATACAAACCTACCTCTCTCAGCCACCTTTCTCTCTTCGCCTCCCACACACACGTGCACACCACTGAGAGTATTTGAAGCAGGAACACTGATCTGTTATTGCCTGGTAATTTTCTCGGTGTTGTGTTTGCTTAAATACTAACTATTCTGTTAGTGCAATGTCCTGCTATGTGTTTAAGGTCTGCTGCCCCTTACTATCAGCGCAGAGATGTCTGATATTATTGATCCTTATAGCTGACTTTGCTTTCCCTTAACTGTGAGCACAGCGGAATCCTGAATGTTAAATGTTCTGCTATTTTCCCAGTGGCCTTGCCTAACAGTTGCTTTTTTAACCACCTCAACTTGATCTGATTTCCTTCTCCCTGAGACTCTATCCTCCTCTAAATTCCTGTTTCTGTCAGCCTATCCTATTTCCACCTCTTTTACGCTTTCTTTCTTCACCCATTATGTTTTCTGAGTTTAGTTCTTTTTCTTTCCATTTTTACTCTCCGCCATTTTCCTAAGCATGGTTCTCTGTCAATTCTCTCATTTGCTTGCATGCATGACAAAAATCCAGTACTTTGTACTGGCCTTGTCTAGTTCCTTTTCTGTGACTACATATATATATAAATATATGTATATGTGTATATATGTACATATATATATATATGTATCTGTGTGTAATTATATATATATATTTTCTATGTTTGTTTCAGTGTTAGTGTGAGGTCTTGAGGCTGCATCCACTTTTGAGTCTGAAAGCAAATCTAATTGCACATTCAGTGTACTGTAGGCAATGTGTTCCAGGACTGTGATGTGACGATGTGGCCTGGCACATTTATTCACATCAACTGGAAGTACGCAGCATTGAAGTTGGTTTTGGTACTCAACTCTAGCATGCTGTTGATCCTCCAGTTTTTTTTTTCTGTGCATATATATATGTATAAGCTTATGAAATAAATGCATATATATATGTGTGCGTGTGCGTGTGTGTGCCCGCGCGCTCGTGCGTGTGTGTGTGTGCGCGTGCGTGTGTGTATCTTTGCATGGTGTTTGTGTACTGTTAGTATGTAGTTAGTTAATTGTGAGGCCCTAATAGGTCTGAAACAGCCGTTGTGTGAATGTGCCTAATAATATCTTCAAGTAAATATAGAATAATTCACATTGTGTGCAGACAATATTCTTGTTTAGTTATGTATTTCTTTTATATATATTTTCTGGCAGATCATAGTAGTTCATTAAAATGTTAAATTGTGTCTGTACACTGCATGTAGTCTATATGCAAGACTCAAGTTTCTCTTTTTGTATATGTTATTACCTTTTTCTGTGTTTTGTTCCAGTTCGACGGGTCCCACCGAGGTTCTCTATCCCCCCTACCAATCATGAGATCATGCCTGGCGGGAGTGTAAATATCACCTGTGTTGCGGTGGGGTCACCAATGCCGTATGTGAAATGGATGCTAGGAGCAGAAGATTTGACACCTGAAGATGATATGCCAATAGGGAGGAACGTCCTTGAGCTTAATGATGTCAGGCAGTCTGCAAACTATACTTGTGTCGCTATGTCTACGCTTGGTGTTATAGAAGCAATAGCTCAGATAACTGTCAAAGGTATGTGCTGAGATTTGCTTCAATCTTTCATTCATTATCCATATTTTGAGCAGATATATTGCACTGAAAGATACTATGTGCTTTTTAAACCAAGAAAGTAATTATTCTGACCATCACTGGCAAATCTAGGAAATAAAGATTCAGACTGACTGCTAATAATAAATTAATTGCAGCATTCAGTCATTCACTTGTGTTTAGCTCTCAGCCTTTATTTTAAGCAAATGAAGGACCAAATAATCTCACATATTTGTGAACATCAAGAGTCTGAAAACCAGTCATTTGATTTTTGTAGCTAGTGGGAGTCCAAGTACAATATACACTGAGTGACTGGAACAAGTGCTCCAAACAC
This sequence comes from Crypturellus soui, assembly GCA_032275445.1. NCBI lineage: Eukaryota > Metazoa > Chordata > Aves > Tinamiformes > Tinamidae > Crypturellus > Crypturellus soui. The sequence goes on from JAUBNY010000185.1 coordinate 4,833,100, forward strand.
ATCAAGGAATCACACTGTCATGCAATCTCTCTGTAAGGATGTTTTTCTGTGCATACTCTAGAGACCTCATGTGAAAGTCAGTATCATGGCTTTGTATCGAAGCATTTTATTGTAGGACTAGAAAGTCTTCTGATAGACTTCTGGAATAAATCACAACTGCCAGAAGTGTGCTAAGTATGTTAAGAAAGACTTAAAAGGAAATAAAGGAACACTTCCTCTCCATTTCATTTTTTTTTAAAGTCTCCATTAATATGTAATAATTGGTATTATGTAGTCCTGATGATTGTATTTTTTGGTGTTTGTCTTTAGCCTTACCCAAACCGCCTGGAACTCCTGTGGTGACAGAAAGCACAGCAACTAGCATAACCTTGACTTGGGATTCTGGAAACCCGGAGCCAGTCTCTTACTACATAATCCAACACAAACCCAAAAACTCTGAGGAGCCATATAAAGAAATTGATGGGGTGGCCACAACGCGCTACAGCGTGGCTGGCCTAAGCCCTTATTCAGAGTATGAATTCCGGGTGGTTGCTGTCAATAACATTGGGCGAGGCCCTCCCAGCGAGCCCGTGTCCACCAGGACCTCCGAGCAAGCACCTTCAAGCGCACCACGCAATGTGCAAGCCCGTATGCTGAGCTCTACCACCATTCTGGTGCAGTGGGAAGAACCCGAGGAGCCAAACGGACAAATACAGGGCTACCGTGTGTATTACACCATGGACCCCACGCAGCATGTCAATAGCTGGACAAAGCACAATGTGGCCGACAGCCACATTACCACTATTGGGAACCTGGTGCCCCAAAAAACATACTCCGTGAAGGTTCTTGCCTTTACTTCTGTTGGGGATGGACCACTTTCCAGTGACATTCAAGTCATCACTCAAACAGGAGGTAAGCCAGCAGGGTACAGAATTTGAGCAAAAAACATCTAAATACGTGCAGAAATACTGCGTTTGAGTTTGCCAGTGTTCAGAAATGATTGTCTGTCAGAAGTAGCCAAAATTTCCTAAGGCTACTTTTGCACATTACTTTTTCTCAAATACACAGTACAGGTTTTCATTGACAAGAGGACCTTATCCCTCCTCACACACATTTAATTTCCCACTCTTTCGATTTTTTACCAATCTCAAGAACTTCAACTGCAGCAATAGTATGCTTTTGGAGACTATCATCCTTGAGGTGTCCAAATGCTGTGGCTGCTGCTTGGCTGTGGTGTTGTACACCAGCAGTGTTTATTAAGTAGTTTTTCACAGGTTTCATTAAAGTCTTTCTGCAGTGCTGCTTTTTGTTTATATTGTAGGTTGTCCTTTATACCATCTTATTCTAGTAAATTGTGTTTTGGAAATCAAAATATTTGTGTCCTGAGTGCATGTTCACGTAACTATCAATACACAAAAAAAACATGAAAGCAAAGAGATCTGGTGTGCATTCAAATCAGGAATCTTGTACAATTTTGATTTCCCAATCAAATCCCAGTTTCCCTACTAAGAGTATACAACAATTCTGCTTAGAAAACAAGCTCACTATTTCTTTGTTTTATGTTTGCAGGTAGGGTGCTGTGTTTCTGTACAGGACTTTTAGGTCCATGAATTAGTTTTATTAGCAAATGCTAGCAAGCCTAGTGAAATACATTGCAGAGAATTTTTATGAAATCAAAAGCCAGAAATTCTGGTGGAGCTAAACTGCAGGAAATGTTTTATTGTAGCAGTAAGGAATAAAAGTTCCCTTTGTCTTGTAATTTAGAGAAAGGTGTACAAAGTGTTACTGTAGGTCAGTGATGCCTAACAATGTTTTATAATGGTACTTGCAGTCAGTACTAGAATGTTCCTTTCGTAGAAAAACAGTAAAAAATATGTATGTTGCTAAAGTATAGCTGAATGCAGTTTTACTGGATTCAGCTTTTACTTCTGCATGCAAATCAGTTGATTCAGAGTCAATATTAGCATGCATTTGATGAATAACAGAAATTCAACTGTTGTCTTGTTTGTGTGTTACACAAAGGTCTGGGTATTGCCTTTCATAGTGTCTCAAATGAGCGGTTACTGAATTAATTTTTCAAGAACTCCATGAGGTGATGCCTATATACATAGATGTGTATATAGAATCATAGAATCATAGAATGCCTAAGGTTGAAAGGGACCTCTAGAGGTCATCTAGTCCAACCCCCCTGCACACGCAGGGC
>JAUBNY010000185.1:4839248-4870337 GCA_032275445.1 Crypturellus soui
AAAGGAAAGGAAAGGAAAGGAAAGGAAAGGAAAGGAAAGGAAAGGAAAGGAAAGGAAAAAGTGTAGGTTTTTTTTTCAGTCCTGTCATTCCTGGTTTGATACTGCAGAACTGTAAGGCTCAAGAATCTCCAGACTCATCTGATTATTTCTGTAGCAAGAAGTCACAGGGAGAGCAGGGTGCCCAAATAATCAGTACATTATCCAAGCTTATTTTTCATTGTATTCTGTCTGAATTTGGTATTTCAAGAAGTATGAATGTCTTTTTACAAAATCAAGATTTGTAGCACATTAAGTCTTTAGTTGGAGTTTTTTTCTATCATAACCTTGTTCTTCTCTGAACAAGAGAGACATGACCCTCAGTCCATTTTATGATCCCATTTTGCCTCATGAAACAGAGATGAACATAGAGCTATTTATATATGATGAAGACCAGCAATCATATAGCTTTCTGCATTTACTTCTGTTTGTGAAGCAATAAATGTGAACGACTAGGCAAGCAGATATGTAGAATTTAGCATATAGGTTTGAAAAGAATAATTCTGGACTCTGTTCTATCCCTCAGTAATCACGAATTATTGTGTGTGCTGCATAAGCTATGTCTTGTTTATAAGCATGAAATAAGAAAAAGGATGCTTGCTGCACAGTGAAGCTATGTATTTTAATGTATGTTTACAGAGCACACTGATCTTGAGGCAAAAAAGATAGTGCTGAAATATTGTATCTAAAGATAGCTCATGCAAAAGGATTCCATTCTGAGTTGACCATGTACATCACTAAAATGAAAAATAAATTGCGATTTATTTAATGCTTCAACAAGATTATTAGGCCCACTTGCATGGATTTTCCAGCTTCCCTAGATTTTTTTTTCTGTATGGGGAAAATGAGAATCTTTCATCAGATTTGTGGCTTTGTGGTTTGGCTTTCTCTCCTCCCCATCTTCTCGGTTGGATTTACGTGCCTTCTCTTTTGTTTTTTCAACTAACTGTGGGTGTAGGATATCAGAGGAGACTAGGATCTGTTGCAAGATATGTACAGCAAATACTATTTGAGAAAGTACAGTTATGTATTGATTTAATTTTTTAAAACTAATAGTGAATGGCAGACTACTATGTTTGGTAGTCTCTATCTGCTGCCTGATTTATTATTACAGTTGTTTATGAACAAAGGGTTGTATGGATCACTTAAGTGGGACCTCTGTTTTATTGCGCCATTTGGTGTCACCTCCAACCTGACAGGCTTGCTGGATGACCCTCCACTGGGTCCCTGGTTGTGCTGTTTCACAGAAGCAGCAACACACACTACCATTTGTTGAACCTGAGGAAGCAAAGCAAGTCCTTGTGCTTTAGGATGCATGAGAAGCTCTTACGTCTCAGGGCTTTCTTAAGACATATGTGTTGATTTTATCAAATTGCCGAGACCTCTTTCTGATCTATCATGTCCTTGTGAGCTGCCATTTCATATGTAAGATTTTCTTTTCTCTTTGTGGAGCTTGCATAATTTACAAGAGCTGTTGCTTTTTTTTTTCTTATTTTGACAAAACCCCAAAAGAAGAGGAAGATTTTGCAGGTGTTATGTATATTACAGGCCAAGTGGTATTGCAATGACAGCTTTGTTGCTCAGCTTCTTTGCTGAAATATGTGTCCCTTGCTTCATCATACTCCTTGAAGCAAAGTATTTTTTCAACAATTCATTGTTATTATATTACACCATCAGATGAAGCAACTAAAACCCCAAGTACTCTCTTAAGTTTCATGAGACACCAGTGAAGTTGAACAAACCTTTGGCAATGGAAGACTCCCAAATTGCCCTCTGGGCTCCACATTTTATTATTAATCTTGGGAAAGCTCACAGTATAACTTTAAATCCACTTTGAACTGTGTTCAATTTGAGGCAAATCTACTACTATTATAATCCTCAATTTCTGTGTTTTTCAGGAGAGTTGTAAAGCAGCTCATCTAAAAACCTGTAATGCTCACCTAATAAATCCATTTAGATAGCTGTATAATATGGACTTCTGGAGTGAACGTTTGGCCAGTAGTATTTTAGAAGCAAATTCAAAGTTAGGAAATTATTTGAGATATCCTTGTCCCTCCTTGTTAATTTAAAACCATTTGATTTTAACAGAATGAGATTAAATGTCTTTCCATTAGAAGTAATTATGTTGGTATTTGCTGTAATTGCTCCATGTGCTTTTTATTGACATCTTTTTCATTTTGAGATTTTGCAGAACCCATGAAGTGATCTCTTATTGCATCAGGTTGTCTTTCAGAAAAAAATAGTCAATTACTCCTTTTTCTTCTGTGAAGATGGAGACTTTGGTTGCTTATTCTCCTACTCTCATGCCTCCAGAAATAAGCAACATTTCTCCTACATCTTTCCTTTTCTATTTTGTCCTGTTCCTGAAAAATACAAGTGAATAGTAGGGAGTTGACAGGTTTCACATAGATTGAATATATACCTCATGTTGACAGGTTATCTGTATGTTTAAATGTTATATATCAAATCTCTGCCAACATACACAAGAGCACTGAAATACTCGAAGTGACGCTCTGTAGAAAATAAAAATCTGTGGAGGAGAAGAATTACAAAGATGTATTATTTTTACTTCCTGCTCCCTGTCCTTTTTAAATCTGCTAGTTTACAGAAGAAGACTACTTACATAGTGACTGTGAAACAATCATTATTATCACATCCTACTTAGGACGCCTATTCTCAGTGGGTACTAAGAATCATATTACATTTTTTTTATGGAAAGAAAATCAGACATAGTGCATTTTATTCTTGAAAAGCTAGGAGTACTATGGAAGACTGTTTCATACATTATCAACAGCACTATTAACTGAAACTAATGTTTTAGTACTTGGGTGACAAAATGATTCTATACATTCCAATGGCAGGATATATTTTCTTGTCATTTCCTAGTCAACTTCATTATTTGCAGTAGATTTGCAGAAGTAAATGAGGGTAGCATTTAGTCTGGATAATCTCTGTGACCTCATTACACAAGACTTAACAACAGCAATATTCCTTGACTGCCAGAGTCGAAGTTTCATTTTCAGTAATTGCAATTAGAAAAGGTTGCTAGAAAGTCAGCTATACTGATAACCATATCTGTCAGCAAAAATATGGAAACATCTCACTTGATGAAAACATTACCAATGAGATTACCAAAGAGATGCTTTTGCATATAGTACCTGAATTACCTGGAAGCTGAGCAAACTATTTCTGCATTTGGAAATATATATAATGGTTTAAATGCTTTTCTTTATTATTATTTCATTCTATCTTTTTTAAAACTTTCATTTCCAACATATACCTATATATTCAAATGCATTTTCTATTTCACGCAGTGGTTAAACTTTCCGATATTCTTCTCCCGACTTTTGTTCAATTGTTTTCTAATAATGTGTGCATTATTTACAGCTTGAAAGATTTATCTGAAATTCTTAGTAATTTGTAATACGTAAATTAAAAATATATTTTCTCAGAGTTCAGAGTAATTTAATTCATAGTTCAGTTAAAGAACTTGTTTAAATTCAATGTGTTCAAGAAAACTTATATTGTCTGAAATATTTGGATAATAAAGAAGTTTAAAAAATATGTGTTATTATAGATCAATAAACAACGGGCAATACTGTTCAATTCTTTCCTTAGTGCCTGGCCAGCCACTGAACTTCAAAGCAGAACCTGAGTCTGAAACAAGTATATTACTTTCTTGGACACCTCCACGCTCTGATACTATATCCAGTTATGAACTGGTTTACAAAGATGGAGAGCACGGGGAAGAGGTAAATGTTGTACATTTTTTAAATTACCCTAAATCCTTAAATGAGTTTTAAATTTCTGTAATGCTTTTTTTTTTTTTTTTACTACTTTAAATGCCACAATGGCTTAGAATTGATCTCTTTCCTATTTTCTTTAATATGAATACTTTGATATTAAGCTATTTGTTAAATGGAACAGTGAGCCTAATGGTAGACTTGGAGTGTGTAAACATCAAAAAATACACTTGATGTCCACTGGCTGGTGGAAACTTTGCATATTTTGGCAAAGTTAGATTTGGTGGTTTTTTGCAAAAAGTCATCTACAGAAATTGTATGCAGTTTCAGATGGTAATGTTCCTGGTTTTCAAAGGTTGTTCCTCCATGAGCAACCTCCTCTGTTTCAATGAATACCTGGAAACAGACATAAATATATTAAAATAAAAAAAAAAGAAGGAAAGAAGCAAGATTTTACTAAGTGACACAATCAAAAGTGGAAACTGGTAGTGGCAGCAAGAGATTGTCAGTACTCTACTGCAGTCTTGTGTTATTGCTAATGCTTCGAATGATCCTGTGTTTATGGTGGTCTCAGTCATGTACATAGGCACAGTCAGAAGCCCTGTCTGGGTTGTTCTGAAATACAGAGATCTGTATTTCACCTTTAAAACAGAGGAAGGCACTTACTGATGTCTTATGCTTTGGAATAACTTGCTTCTTAAGATTTTGAACACAAATTTAACTATAAGCTAAACTTACTCAAGATTACCAAGATTACTCACATCATAAATTCCTGTATTTCACTGCCATCAGAGGTAACTATATATTTTTTTGTTCATGTGTTTAGTGTCTAAAAAGTCTTTTATACCCTGTACACAGCTATTACTTTCTCAAAGATTCAGTCAATATTTCTGCCTATAAGGTTCACCTATTAAGTTGTCTAATTCAAAAAAAGAATTTCTTAGAGGATATTTTTCATGATTAATGTATTAATTTGGGGGTTTATTTTTGTTCTGGTGTGATTCATTTTCTTGAATTTAAACCTTAGATTCTTGTCAATGGGGCTATCAGCAGCATGTAAAAGCATTTCTCCTATAGGGAACTTAAAGAATTCAGAATCAAGAATATTAATCAAGACATCCGGTTCTCTTATTGCTTAACATTTAGCAACGTGTTTCCACTGAGCCTGCAACATCTTATCGCCTACAAGGACTGAAGCCAAACAGCTTATACTTATTCCGCCTAGCTGCCCGCTCTCCACAAGGCCTGGGCGCTTCTACAGCAGAAATCTCAGCCAGAACCATGCAGTCAAGTAGGTGTCTTTCCCTGGCAGCTTTATCCTGCTTTGTTTTCTTTACCGAAGGGATGCCTCTCAGAAACCCAGGGCAGCAACAGGAGAGGAAAAGACCAAATGTTGCAAAACACAGCACTCGTGATGCTTAGCACAGCAAAAGGGCTCTTAAGGCATATACTTTATACATATGCTGTGGTCAGCTTATGAGTGACTCTTGCAGGTCATCAGGAAGGGACTTTGTATGTAAAAAGCCAGGGTCCAGCAAGACAATACTATACTGTCAAAACTATCTTTCATTTTTATGCCATAACAGTTTGTCACATGATAGATGCATATAAGTAACAGTCATCAATCCCTAAAATTTCCCCAGTAGTTGGGTAGTTGGGTCAGTTAGAAGATTTTCATTTTTACAGAAAAAAATCCTTAAAATTGTTCCTCAGTAATGACTAGTCCTTCTGAGTTTTAGTAATTATTTTGCATAGGCTTATTATCACAGCTGCTTTCTTAACTATTTTGATTACATTACATAAGTTTAAAACTTAATTTGTTTAAACTTAAGAGAACTCTTCTTATAGTAATATCATTCAAAACAAAAATTCAGATTCTCAGTTAACATGCTTAACATTTTTTTAGTTTGCACTGTTTGATAGATGTAATTACATCATCTTTTTTAGTAGTGCTATGTGTTAATAATAATTAGTGTAACTAGAGAAGTAGTGCAGTTGAGCTTTAGTTTGATCAAAATAAAATGGGCTTCCCAAAACCTTTTTATGTTATTCTGAATAAATATAAAATACCTCAATATACGTCACAAGATTGGTTGTAAAGGAAGTGGCAATATCCCTCTTGACTTTCATTATATAGTCTCAATAATTCGATAATTTGAATAAAAAAAATAAAAAAGGTGAAAAGTTTGGGTGAAAGCAGTGGCAAATCAGAATTAATTTGAGTGTTATGTAAGCAAAGTCTTTTTGCATAAAAAAATGCAGCAGACTGAAAAATGTGTATTTTAAGAATACAGTGTTAATATAAAGTGTTTTAAGAATATACAGTTTTAATAAAACTGGTCACATGGTAAAATCACATGATAGGCTATGGAACACGCTCAGCTACGTAAGCGCAGTATTTATATTTTTTAGAGCATAATGGATTAAAAATTATTAAAATTGCACCAGTTCACTGGCAATATTTACCAGACTATTTTGCGACCTTTCATCTTGGTTTCAAGGAAAGATCCTACAAGAATTTATTTCTTCTTGTGTGAGATCCTTAAGGGGTATTTCACTTTTATTTCCTACACAGATAGAAGGGGACCAGTCTGTTTTGAGTATTCAATTACCAAATTAACTTAAAAACAGCCCAAATGAGATAATTCTGACCTGTCTCCCCAGCCGCCTTCTCTAGTCAGTTGAAATGCTGATACATTCCCTCCTGTTTCCCTTTGGAAGAGCAGAGTACCACACTGAGTAGAAAATCTTTGATCCCTGTAGAGGAACTGTGGGTAACCAAAAGATACATGTGTAAATGCAATAGGTCACAGCAGGGTCCTAGGCCTTCTCTATTCCTTTAATTTTGTTTGATGTGCCTAGAATAAGTACCGGAAATTTGTTTCTTCTTTTAGCTTGAGAAATGGGAAAAAAAAAAAGGCTACGAAAGCCACAAAGATTTTGCACCCAGGATGTTTATGTGCTTTATAAGATGGAGGACATACATAGGAAAAGCATCAAGAGTCAATGTGCTCCACTTCCATAATGAGTTTAACTAGGGCTGCTTTTCTTTTTGATGATCCAAATATTTCACTTAATAATAAAGGATTTTGCAAGGGCATTGAGAGTCCAATACACAAGTCCATGTGCATTTAAGCTCATAAATGTATACCTACCTTTCAATGCCTGAACTGTCTCATTAAAAGCAATGAAATAGGATACATGCTTAAATGCTCTGGAGTTTGCAAAAGGTAAATAAGCTGACTAACTCCTCTGAGTACAGGTCAGCAAAGGTGAGCATTTTTGCACTGGAAGATTGGTGTCACTGAAAAGATATGAAGAACAAGTTCAGATTCTTTCACTTCTAATCTGCTTTGGTTGTGAGTTTCTTTGTAAACTGTAAAATTCTCATTTTCTTGACACAGTATTTGGGGGTAGATCCTTTTTTTTTTCCTGTAAAAGTTACCAAAATTACTGGTAGGATTTAATTCTTTGCTAGCAAAGGTGTCTCCAAGAGGAGTTAAAAAAATAAAACTGACAGCTGATCTAGGGTAAGTACAAGTTACAGTCAGAAACAACAAGCCTGTCACTTTTTGCTGGTAGGTAAATCTTTGAATAAGACTTTCTTCATCTTATATTGACTGCATGCTTCCAGTAAGCTGGCTACAATAAGAGTTTGAGCTGCTTTCCATTTAAATGTTATTTGTGGTTGACTTGTTCTAGGCAGACTCAGTTATAAAAAGAAAGCTGAAAATATGATCGTTTGTTTTTGGGAATGAGGAGACTACAGGAATGCTTGGTGTTTCTTGGAGTAACTCCTAGCAGTTATTGCAAGTTTTTTAGAACTCTCTTGAAAGAAAAAAGATATATTCTCAAAGAGTCAAGATCCATTTGGAGTCAAAATGTCCAAACTGGAAATGAGAACATGTAATACATTTATAACTTGCACTAACTGCAGTTATTACAAGGGTAGGTCAGTAGTCATAAGTATCACGTTTTTGTTTAATTTCAAGAAGAATTATAATTGCAGGTAGGTAATATTATTTTGAGGCTTCATTTTCATATATTTCCCCTACATCCTTTTCACCATTTGGTTGATTTATTCATTTTCTGTTTCCTCATGTTAATAAGCCAAGGTGCATATGATTCTCAATATTTTACTTTTTAAGTTACTACATTTTTTGTTTAGTTTTATTTTAATTTGGTTGCCTTTTATTTATTTTTATTTTTTCTTTTGTTCATTTTTTTTCGATCACTCCTATCCTTTCACTCAAATCCTCCTTTAACCCACTACTGAAATTAGAGCCATCAGCTCCTCCTCAAGACATTAGTTGCACAAGTCCCAGCTCCACTAGCATTTTGGTAAGTTGGAAACCTCCACCAGTGGAAAAGCAGAACGGCATTATCACTGAATACTCCATCAAGTACATTGGGATTGATGGAGAAGATGTCAAGCCCCATGAAATTTTGGGAATTTCCTCGGACAGTACCCAATACCTTTTGGAACAGCTGGAAAAATGGACTGAGTACCGGATATCTGTGACTGCTCACACTGATGTTGGACCTGGCCCAGAGAGCTTAGCAGTATTGATTCGGACAGATGAAGATGGTATGTTGCCTCCACTCCATCAGTTGCACCTCTATCGATCTACTGTCTTTTGTATAGGCTAACAGTACTTTTTTTCTGCTCCTCTTTTTATTTTTCCCACTTTTATTACCACTATTTTAGTGTTTTAATCAAAGGCTTGTTCTTTATATATCATTTTTGTATTTGGGATTTTTGCTTATTAAAAGAAAATCTATTTTTGTGAATGAAGTGAGTCTACTGCCCTTTGAGCCCATAGACATCCTGCTTTCCCCTACTACTACCTAAAAATAATTCTCAGTGGAAAATCTTTCTGCATTATTCTTGATTTAGCAGTATTTTTTTTCTTTTTTCTTTATTTAAATACATGTCTATGAACTTTTATTCAGGTACTTTTGTAACGTCTTTCTTGTTCTGTGAGGGTTTTTCTTTTTTTTCTTCTTTTTTTGTTTTGACTTTTTTTTATTGAGTTTTGTTTTTAGTCTTGGAAAACTGATGCTTCATACATTTTTTTTTCTTCCATGCATGAAAGTGACAGAAGACCATCTTATTGTCAACCTTCTTTTTCTTCTACTGAAAGAGCCCAAAAACAAGAAATAGCAAACAAAAACAAGAGAAACTTTTTTGGAAATATTTTGTGTTTTTTTTTTTTTTTTACTTATTATTTCAGTGATTAAAATATCTCTTTGTACTTTAATGCTTTGACTCTCAAAGCATCTTCCTTGGCTTTTGTACATTTTTACATGTTTTTCTATTTCTCTAATACTCTTTTTTCTTCCATTTTTTTTTGCATCAGTCATGGTTTTTGATCTTTCACTGAAAGGTAGAGCAGATTGGTTGAGCATTTTCATTTGCTGAAAAATTTATATTCTTCAAAGAAATCTTAGTGAGTCTGTCCTTAAAAAAAAAAAAAAAAGAAAGAAAGGCAGAAAGCAAAAGAAAAGACTCTGCATGGGTGGGACAGGTGCCTGTAATTCTGTTTTATCCAATGATGTTGTTCCAGTTCCTAGTGGTCCTCCTCGCAAAGTCGAGGTAGAGGCTGTCAACTCTACTGCTGTTAAAGTGTCATGGCGCTCCCCTGTACCCAATAAGCAGCATGGTCAGATCCGAGGATACCAGGTCCACTATGTGAGGATGGAAAATGGAGAGCCAAAGGGTCAACCCATGCTGAAGGACATCATGCTGGCTGATGCACAGGTAACAGGATCATTTTGTCTTCTTTCCTGTGTCGTGCTTGAAACATTTCATTTATGAGATCTGAATAGAATGTTTTCTTGCCATAGTTCAGCTATTGAGATATGAAATATTCTATTTATTTCAATAAATTGGTTTTAGTTGTTTGCTTGCTTGATTGATTGATTTTTTGCACTTTGTGGTTCTTTGGCCTAACCTAAGTGACCTTTCCTATAGAGGTGCATATCAAGTAAATTCAAGGCTGTGTTGTACTACTAACTGCTTTAAACCTAAAAATTGCACCCTATACCTGTTTTCTGAAATGTAAAGCACCAGGAATATTGTAAGTGCATACAGTTCAATGTACATCACCTGATGCAACCTCTTGATATTTTTTTGGATCAGTGAAAAATCTAGACTAAGATTAGAGGCCCTTATACCCCATAATTATGTTGTTTTGTCATTATAATTATGTCATTACAGCATAATGGCATACTGTGTATCCACACATTTCGTAGGAAATGGGTGCAGCTTCAGAAGACAGTGACATATTTATACTTTTCAAATCCGTAACTGTGTAGTGGAATGAGAAGACTGATATAAATAGGTTTAGGATTTCTGCTAATGCAAAATTTCTGATCTGTTTTATAAATAATGAGTCATGATGGAAGCACAAGCTTGATCACATGAAGTTTAAAAAGGCTTCTTAAAATAGGATTTTAATGATGGGGATATACTAGCACTCTGTCAAACTGGAGATGCTCTGAGTTCCTGGTGCTGAAGGAATTAACTTATGTTGAAACTATTACTATGTACAAACCTCTCCCAGCTCATTCTCAATGTGTACGGGAATGATTGGAAATAATTGCAAGCAATCATCTTAGTGTGAAGTAAATAGCTTCATTTTAATCTTAAACATTTTATATGCATATATTTTTTTGGTCTCTTTTCCTCTAGTCTTAGCTCTACCTTTCATCTGTGCAAGTACTTTTTTTTAAGAACAAATCTCCTACACACTGCATTTTATAAGCATATTCTCAAAACATTTCTTCAGTTTCTGGAGAGCCTTGTTATTTTTTTTTACCTACCTGTCTGTTTCTCTATGTGTCTACTTTAGAAAACTGTGTTTAAGGTGTTGTTACACTTTTGAATAGTTGAGAGAAAGCAAGAAAAAAGGGAAGTGAGGCCAAGGTTTTCTCCTTCCGTCCTTAGATTTTTGCTTTCAGACTCTGTGTGGTTGTAATATAGAAATCAATTTGTCTGCCAGCTTGGAATGGGAGACTGGTTGTGATTTTGGAGTCCAAGTACAGTACAGGTGAAGTCTGCCATTTTGGCTTCACGTTGCCTATTTGCCTTTGGTTCACTTTAGAAGAGTTGCCTCTGTTCTTCTTACTTCGTTTGCTTCCATGGCCCACCCATGTGCTCAGGGCTTTGTGCAGTGAGGAGACCTCAACGGAGAAGGACTCTGATTAACGTGGTTACAATTCACAAATACGTACATGCCATTCTGCTGTCCATTTAAATAAGGCACTGGTTTAATTTGAGAAAAATAAGTTTGAAATAGAAATGCATGTAGCATAGTAATATGATTAAATAAACCAGGTAGCCCTTAATTCTATTTCAGTGGCTTTTACTAATGCAATCTCTCATAAAATATTACTACGTGGCAAAAGAAGATTCAGTGCCCAAGAATTTGTACTATTCTCATCTTCCAAGGAAAGAGAAGTTACTGTTTTGTATTTTGGTGAGGGGGAGAAATGAAACCGAAAATGCCTGGCCTGATTTCATTAATGAGATTTTCAAATTCTACATGAGTTTTCCAGACGTCTTATTTATCTATTTTGCTGCTAAGAAGAAGTAGTTGCCTCAACAAGGCTACAAATCTTCCTTATTTCTTTTGTTTTTCTTTCCAACAATCTTTACTCTCAATCAGTGGGAATATGATGATTCTACTGAACATGTGAGTAATTATTGACTGGCCAGACAAAAATTTTGGGTTTTGTTTGTTTTTGGGTTCTGGTGGGTTTTTTTGTTTGTTTTGTTTGTTTTTTGCTTGTTTGCTTGTAACCACCTTTCATTTTTTGAATGTTCTTTTGTCCTTTGCACAGATGCATGTACTAACAATATCAGTGTTTTTTTTTTTTTTTTCTTCTCTTGTATGGCACTTTTCCCTCCTCCTTGGGAGGGATGTGCGGGAGGGTGTTGCTTGTTTTGTACTGTGGTTTAGCATGATACTGAAATGTACAGAACGGGTTTGTGTGTTCTTCTGTTTTGGTGGCTGTTACTAACTGCCTCAGAAAGCAAGGAGGTTTCCTCTCTTAAAAAATGGTGCCAGAAAAATAAAAAGAAGGTGGATTATAATAGCCTCGCAATAGCCACACATTTTTCTATATTCATTTTAAAGATATCTGATTTTTGTACACATGAAAGACAAAATTTTATTTTTTCTTTAGTAATTTGATAAATCTATTTTGTATTTTTACCAGCAAGATTGGGAAAGCCAAATGCCCTGTAGTATTTATGCCTAAGTAGTATATGTTTGCCAGATCCAAATTACATTTCTTAAAGACATGCCATCATATCTCTGTTACGTTGTAAAGCCTGGTTACACTATAGAGCTCTGTTACATTATAAAACTGTTTTAGATGAGACTAATATGCTCATCACTGTTTCAAATGACAGTATAATTTGTTTTCCGTTTTTATTGCTTTATTCTGTTAGTTTCAAGTGCAATTTATGTCTGAAAGATCAAAAGTTTGTTTTACTGATATTGGCCTTTAGGCTCAATTCAACGATGTGACAGCTAGTCAGGAGATTTTTTTTTAATTTTTTTATTTTATTGGAGCGTTTTGCCTACTCCTGATCATTACCTTGTGACTTGTATGTTGTTAATCAGAGATTGAAAATACAAGCCAAATTCTAATCTCATCTGCACCTCAAACCCGCTGTCCTGAAAAACCCATTTACTCTGGATAGCCTGACCCATAATTTTTATATTAAGTTTTGTGGTTGTTTATTTGAAGTGTATGTGATTGATTGAATATTTTCTATTTATTCTTGACGCATATACCATTTCTGTGGCATCAATGAAACAGTGTAAAGATCTTCAGATATATGAAAATGAAAAGGTGTGGTTGGAGGCTGGAAGCTGAGATGTTACTTCCCAGTACTGTCATTTTATATTCCTCTATGAAAGTTGTATATTAGGGCAATGTTTAGATGTCAAGTTAAGGTACCAAGACTTAACTTTTTCTGGCTTACCTTAATGCATAATATAAATTTAATTTGTTTCAGGTGACTGACCCTTCAGCATTGTGTGTGTGTGTGTGTGTAAATAAGTACCTTATTTTAGCACTTAATATTCGATCCTGCCCCCATCATCTTGTTCTAGCTGAAAAACTACCTCTGTAGGTGCTATGATTTGCTTGAGGATCCTTTATATTTCTTCCCTGACCAGATTGTTAATACTGTTTGTACCGTTAAAAATAACTATTTCTAAAGTACCTTGAAATCACTAGATGAAGGTACTACTAGTAATATAGAAAGATGAATATTCCTTCCAGTAGTATAGAAACCTCTTAAAACCCTAGATGGTCAGGAAGGGAGTTCTAGATATGGTGCAGATAGATTGCAACAAAAGAGTTATGAGGGTAAAAAGGCTTTATTGTTTGGCTGAATCCTAGTATCTCATGGACTGTGGATGCAGCTGCAACCCTCTTATTCCTAGGGACATCATACCTTAGTCAGGGATGTCTAGTGAATGAGTAAAAATCAAACTGAGTTTCTCACTTCGCCACGTCAGTAAAATTCCCTAGGCAATGTATTTCATAAGGTTTATTCACTATTCTCATCACTAAGTCTTTGACCTTGTGCCTTAAACTACCTAAGGCATGCTGTTTAGAAATGGACTGTCTTTTATTGCATAAGTGAAACATCTTGCATTACAAAATATTTCACAAGAAGGTTTTATTGGTGCTCTAAAGTGCTTGCTATCACTACCTGTAGCACAAAAGTATGTTCACTATATTGCCTGAAAAATTCTACGCTCTCTTAGAAGATTAGAAGACAATAAATTTCTAATGCAGTGTTCTTTTTTTATTTCATCTTAGGAAATGATAATTTCTGGACTTCAGCCTGAAACTACATACTCTCTCACTGTGACAGCCTATACAACTAAAGG
The DNA here is from genome assembly GCA_032275445.1 of Crypturellus soui. Classification (NCBI taxonomy): domain Eukaryota; kingdom Metazoa; phylum Chordata; class Aves; order Tinamiformes; family Tinamidae; genus Crypturellus; species Crypturellus soui. The sequence continues at coordinate 4,852,945 of JAUBNY010000185.1, forward strand.
TGATGGAGCCCGCAGCAAACCCAAACTCGTGTCTACTACTGGTGCAGGTAATACTCACATACTCCTTCATCTTCAAGTGAATCCTTAGACTTGTCATGCTAGCTTTATGCTTCTGGTGTTTGGAAGTCTTGAGGACAATAGAAAGTTTCTGTAGGGTCTGTTGTCATTTGGCCCTTCATTTAAGTACACAAGACCAAAATTCATTTATTTGTTTGTCCCTTTTTCTGTTCAAGTGGCCAAAAAAATGCTATTTAACTGAATTCTTTCCAGTAGCTCTTCCATTTTGCTGATTGTCATCTTAGAGAGGAAAAAAAAATCAAAATTCAGAGATAAGAAGAAGCAATGCCAGGTAGAACATGAAAAGAACTTTTCTATGTGTCATTTGCAACTTATCTTAGAGGAGATGCGGTGATTAAAGAGAGGATTAGAGAACAAGTAATGAAAGTCCAAGCTGTGCATCCAAGACCACAGAGGCAATTTGAGACATCAGCTGGAGCAAAATACCACATGGTGACTGTGTTCAGTCAGCATTAGAGCGCGTGAGAAAAAGGCTGTGTACTGTCTGGGAGTATCTGATTGCATGACCAATTGAGTCGATTCACTTTCCATTTGGTGGGATGAACTGAATTCCTTTAGGTGAGGAAAAGTGTGTTTTAGGTTGGGATGGTTTGCTGTGGCACAGCTTGAACAAATGATGCCTCCATAGGCTTAGCTGCCCCTAAGCTTCCGTAGCCTTAGCTGCAACTGTTCATTTCCGTGGTTTTATAATGTAGCCATTAAGAAAAATGCCACTGCAATCACACAGAAACCTTTATAGCACCACTAAAAGTTGTCATAATAGTAACTTATTGTTTATGTAAGTGGAAAAAGTCCAAAAAAGACATTTGTATTGTAATTATATACATTGGTGCATTTTTCAAAGCAAACACTGAATGTAAAGCACATCTAGTAATTTCAAAAACATCCAGTCTCCTGTGAAAGACTCAGTCATTGTTTCTGGATTTATGATGTATTTCAGCTGCATTTCAGATTTTATATTACCTTCTAATCATTCTTCTTAACAGATGTTGAAAGTTTCCTTCCAACCTCTCCTCATTCCCACAGTTTTGTGGTTCAGAAAAAAAAAATGTAATATATAATTCTTGCTTTTATTTGCACTTGATTTAGGAAAAGCAGCACTTGGTCCATCATTTTTAAAATTCAGTTCCCAGTGTAAATGAACAAATTGTACCGATCATGATTTGATTACTTTCTAGATATCATCATTAGCTACGCAAACTTTCTTTCAAAACTCATATTCATCTATTTTTTATTCACCATTTACAGTTCACTCCCAGAATCACTTTTGCTTTGCTAGTGTTTCTACTTCATTTCTGACACTACCCATCCCCCTTGTAAAATCCCAAGTGGTTGAAGAGCAATTGAGAAGCAGAGTCTTGACTGTATAGATATTATGTGGTACATTTTCCTTGCCATTTACTTCATCTTACAGCCAAATAACGTGTCCCCGTTGTCTAGCACAACAACAAAGTTCCACTTTGCTCCTTCACGCACTCTGCTGTCTATGTAGATCTCGCTGCTTTGCAATTACAGGAAGCCATGATTGAGCTCTTTCTGTAAGGAAAATTCCCATACGGGTGTTTGAAAAAGGAGGCAATAAAGACAGTATCAAGATTTCCCTGGCTTTCCCTAAGAACAGGGTGGACAGATGACAGAACGGTGCCTCAATCTCCACCCAAACAGAGGAGCGTGGGCTTGTAGGTCTCAGCCAGCTTTTCTCTGATTTGAAATTGAAAGGGGGAAGGACCTATTCTAAAAGAAAGCTATTTAAATACTAAAATAAAAAAAGTAGGAGTCTGACTTTCTAATGTAATTCTGGTGTTAAAATCATGGTTTTTTAGAATGAGCATGATTATATTCGTATCAGTCACAAAGGAGAATAAAGAATTTCTTTTTTCCGTTTACTCATCAATAAGCTTACTATTCATAAGTAATGTCTAAAAATGATTAAATAGCAGTTAATAAGTAGTCATCTGGTATATCTGGTTAGTGACATAAAATAATTAAATGAAAAGGAATCACTAGAATATAGAAATGAGAAGCTACTGAACATTTATAAATCTTTTTATAAAAATTCTTATGTTTATGATAATTTATATTACTTCCCTGTTCTCAAAATATGTGGCTAATAGGACTGATAAACATTGAGATTTACTTATCACTTTTATAATTTTGATTGAGAATTACATATTACTTACTTACTTACTTTTATCCAACCTACTGTCTCAGAATTTCTATGTTTTTCAAATTCTTTTGAACATTATTTGAAATTTATTCTCTAGGCTGGACAGGAGTCTTAGGTTTGAGATTTCAAGCTAATGTTTGTTCAGCTATAGCTCAGTACTACTCTTAAATAAAAAGATTCATGGTGGCTAAGAGGAGAATATTTACATAAAAAGACAACTGGTATACTGCATAGTAGTTCATGGAAACAAATCACTTTTGGAGTAATTTGGAAAAGGCAATATGCCTGAGATTCTACTAACAATGTCATGCTGTTACAACTGATTGACGTAATGGCTCCTACAAAGAGGCATTGGAGGGATATCTTGAAGAAGCTTTAGAGGGAGATGTTGCTAAATAGTTATAGTAAAGTTAACTTTACTAGAAGATCAGACAAAAGCATATTCTCTTCATTTGGTTCTTGGCAAGTTCAAATACTATTTTCAAAAGAAATTTCTAGTTGTAGTTATTCCATGATGCTACTATGTGTAGAACTTCACAGAATCCTACCTTTCGTAATCAAAGGCTAATATTCACAAACAATGGTACCAAAAGGAAACATTACCTAAAAGCTATCTAGTGATATAAAAGAGAAGGAAAAGCATTTTCTTTCCCTATCAACAACTGTTATCTTAACAAAAAGGTAATCCGTGCACATCATAAAATCACATAGACTCCACTACAAAAAGAACAAATGTTGTTCTTTACCATCAGACAGCATAAGCACTTTCTTAACATTTTTTTTTAAATTGGATAAGCAAGCTTTATTAAGTCCCCTGCTCTGATCAACAGCAAGTAGCAATTTCTTAATTAAAGCATAGTTCAACCTGTGAGCTTTGCCACAAGAATGAAAACTGTTTATCATATTATTTGATGTAGTGACACCTTCCAGCAATTTCTGCTCTAAAAACAGAATTATTATTCTGTTTCTCTTCTTCTTCATGTTCCATTGATTTTTAGTAGCAGCTAAAATACAGAAAAAATTTGGTCTGCAAAAAGCCATCACATTTTTTTTTCCATAAAGACCCAGCATTTCAGAAAAGTTAGAACTAATTAGAATTAGTTCTTTATGCTACAGGAAGTGCAGGAGAAAAAAAATGGGAACACATTTGCATCAGAATAGAAACTTAAAATGAAGAGGATTTGGAAAAATTATATAAAAACTAAATTAAAATTTATATGCAATTAGAAGCAATGTCTGGACTTGAGAAAACATAATGAGGAAAGAATTTACTAACTGAAGGATTTTCCTCAAGCCATGTCATTCCTGTCTCCATTTTCCTGATTCATTTTTGAACAGTAGTCAGAAGCTCAGACAAGAATCTGATTTGTTGGGTGCCTGAGAAATAAGTGTAAGTAATAAAACTCACTGAAGTGTCTAAATATAGGAACCTGAACTCACAGTACAGCAATTACATTTCTTGTGGGAAGGCTTTGAATGTGCAAGGAGCTAATTAGTCTTCAAGACTGTTACCATGGCACTACTCTTCCTAAAACTACGCTAGTTTCTTGACCTGTCAGGCTTTGGTACACAGTGAAGATCAATTTTCTAAATACTACTACAGATATGCTTCATTATCGTATAATTCACTGCAAGAGAAACACACAAATGAAAGAAATTGATATTGAGACCTCAAAATGTATATACCATGCAAGGTGTGTAATGGGAATTCCCCCTAGTTTAATTTAATTTAATCCTCTGACTGCATGTCCCCACCACAATTAACAGTGTGAACCTTAAACATCAATCATCAGAATGGATGCTAAGATCCCAAATAATCCAAATATGGGTTTATCTGGCTTCCCCAGAAGAAGCCATTCTGGAAAGTAAAACAGTATGCAGGAATAATCAAAAGATTTGATGTAAGACTGTACTGCTGCTTCAAGCTGAAACAGGTTTTGATGCTGGAGGTGATACATGCATTTAGATGGATATTAAAATATTCCATGGTATATAATACCATGACTGGTGAGGGCAAGGTTAGCCTGATTATCCTTACACCTTATTTTAACTTCTGATGACAAGATTTACACCAGACAAATTTAGAAACATGTAATATCTTCATTATTATTATAATTATTATTTTTTCCATTTACAGGATGGCAGAAATGTGTCTTGGATTAAGTTAATGAATACTTATGACAGTACTCTTTTTTTGCAAGCAAGGATTTGTAAGTGAAACAGATGCATTCATAAGATGTCTGTTTTAATTTTTACTCCTTGGCTTGTGTTCATAAGTCCTGTGGCTCTGAATGTTCTCTTTATTTAGGAATTAATGCAAGAGAAGTACATAATAAACAATAGGTGGCTTTGCTATTCAAATCCTGAATGCTCCATAACTCAATAGCGCAGGATGTCAGACATAAGTTCTTCCCCATAAGATAGTAATTTGTGGAACAAAGAGTGAGGGAACATAAAATTCACCCATATTCCTGTTAAAACAAAATTCAAGAATTATATGTACAATTCCATTTGTATTTAGCATCTTTTAAATAACATTGTGCTACAGTTCCAGGCAAACCTCGTCTCGTGATTAGCCACACGCAGATGAACACGGCTCTTATTCAGTGGCACCCTCCTGTCGAAACCTTTGGCCCGCTGCAGGGTTATCGCCTGAAGTTTGGCCGCAAGGACATGGATGCCTTTACAACCATGGAGTTCTCAGAGAAGGAAGACCACTTCACAGCCACAGACATTCACAAGGGAGCTTCTTATGTCTTCAGGCTTTCGGCTAGAAATAAAGTGGGCTTTGGGGAGGAGATGGTTAAAGAGATCTCTGTTCCTGAAGAGGTACCCAGTGGATTTCCCCAAAACCTCCACTCGGAAAGCTCCACTTCTACATCAGTTCAATTAACTTGGCAGATGCCAGTCTTGGCAGAGAGAAATGGCATTATCACCAAATACACCATCCTGTACAGAGATATCAATGTCGCTTACCAGCCAGTTGAGCTCCCCGTTGTTCCTGCTGATACCACTATGACACTTACTGGCTTAAAACCAGATACCACATATGATGTAAAAGTACGTGCCCATACAAGCAAAGGGCCTGGTCCATATAGTCCAAGTGTCCAGTTCAGGACACTACCCGTGGATCAAGGTAGGATTTGTCTGCTTATGGCGTTGACCTTTAAAGGAATGTCGATCTTTGGAAATCAGTATTTTTGAAGCTGTAAATAAAACTGACCGGCCCATTCATAAAAATAGGTTCAACAAAAACAAAAGGTAAAGTATGTAAATCTTAATATGTTTTGGATGCCTTAGAATTCAGTTGTCCTTTGCCAAGCAAGTTCTGGCTAACATCTTCACAATATTTTCAGGTAAGGAGAATGTACATATGAGTTGGCACTATATAAGAGGTTTGGTAAAATGTGATATTTAAATGATAGGAACAGACAGGTAGGCGAACATAATTTGTGTGTTTGGCCTAAATGGAAAGCTAATGATCCCCAGTAGCAGTGGAAATATATCGACTTCTAAGCTCCAAGGTGCTGTTTATATACATTGTTTCTTTTTTTCCAGCAGTGTTCGCAAAAAATTTTCATGTTAAAGCAGTAATGAAGACTTCAGTTCTGCTGTCTTGGGAAATTCCGGAAAATTACAATTCAGCTTTGCCTTTCAAAGTAAGTTACTTTCCATTTTTAAGGCATCAAATATAGGACTAGATTTCATCTGGTTAAGTAGCTTACTGAATATGAGGATTTTTTTTGCTTATGCTCTATTTAAAGATACAAACTCATCAGCATTATTGACCCAAGCACTTAAATTCAGTCTATTAGCGAGGTGAACTTTTCACCATTGTGGCAGCATTTCAAACTGTCTGGTATTAGTTATCAGCCGTGATGTGAACTTTTTGCTCACTTCACTGTTATCATTGCTATTATAAGTCAGATTAAATATATACATATGTATGTTTCCCTCATCTCTATAATGGATGTAACTGAAACCATTTTATTTTCCTCTCCTCACATTCGCAGAGACACACCTGTGGCTTATAACTCTTCTATGCCACAAGCTGTAGTAGACAGATAAAGAGGCTTAATATAATTTTTGACCTGGCCTATTGTTTCTGTTGTTTCTAAGTCTATACTTCCTCTGCATCCTTCCCCATGACTTTTGTCATCTTGCAAAAACACCAGCAAAGAGCAATATATCATGAACTATTCGAGTTACCTTTAAGGACAAGTAAGTGGTACCCCACAAGAAGACCTTGAAATAAATGGTAGATTCAACCACAGTTACTGAATTTTTTTAAGTTGAAGTGAATTTTAGCAGTGTCTACTCTACTTTTAAAGAATTTGGGTTTTATTTTTATTTTTTTTCTCTAAAAGGAAAACAAAAAGTTGTTGCAGAAATGAATTTAGTACAATTTTACAAGCTAAAATACCTGAAGCATTTCACTTTAAATTGATGACTAGGGTCACTCACGAATTCAGTGAGGCCATACCTCTGTACCTAAAAAGACTTTGGATTTGTGTATTTAATTAGATCCTCTACGATGATGGGAAAATGGTGGTAGAGGTTGACGGACGTGCTACTCAAAAGCTGATCACTAACTTGAAGCCAGAAACATCCTACTCGTTTGTGCTGACAAACAGAGGAAACAGTGCTGGAGGTCTTCAGCACAGAGTGACAGCAAAGACTGCGCCAGATGTTCTCCGTACCAAGCCGGTCTTCATTGGAAAAACCAACTTAGATGGCATGATAACTGTGGAGCTTCCCGAAGTACCTACAAATGAGAATATAAAGTGAGTTTGAGTGATGGGGCTGGGAAATGACACTCATTGTTTTCATCTCCAGAAAAATGAATATTTGTTATTTTCATTAATCAATCATACCTGGAGCTCTAGTGATGGACTGGAGTTTTCTACTTCATAATAGTGTAGAGAGCTCTATATAGTAGTATTTGGACTAATGATGAATATAAAATTTTCACTTGTGTGTGTGAGACTGGATAGTCCCTAGATGGGCATATGTGGAGAAAGACCCTTCTGCATACCATAGTGACTTCCCACAATAATTTTATACTTTGCCACTGATTTCAAACAGCGCAGAAATTTTTAGCAAGTCAGTTTTGAATGTTCTCCCTTCTCATAAAGAATGAAACATACATCTAAAGATCCATTTGCAGCACTTTGAAATACTCAATCACTCCAGAATTCTGTGGAATTTTAGACTATCATTCTTTCATTAATGTTATTTTAAATGAATTAATTCTGAATGAATTTAGATTTTTTCTTTCTTTATATATAGAAAACAAAACCTAAGGTAATGTCTGCTGGCCATCATAAAATAACTGGAGATTTTGCAATAAATGATGTGAATCTTTACTAGAGATTACCTATATTTTCAGTGAAAAGGTACTGTGGAGACTTAAGCAGCAGAAATAAGACTAAGGAGCTGACAGCACAGGGCCAGCAGGGATTAGAAGGGATAGACAGTAAGGACTTGCCGAGAAAACATGAAGCACAGTGCGATCAATAAGTGTTATTGCTGTGCCTATAGTGATTCTTGTTGGTCTGTAAGGTTCCCACGTGTAATGTAAAGGAAATGGGGAGGAAAATGAGCAAGTCATTAAATATTGTTGGGGATTCAACTTGCCTTCTCCCTGGTGGATTTTAACTGATGGCTTTGTAGAAAGCTGCTCCCCTTTTTCATTACTGCCTGAGGACTTTGAGGCAGGTGAGGTCAAGAAAGAAATGACTTTGAGACATTAAAAGGATGAAAAAGTGAAAAATGTAGCCATTATCATTAGATTGAGTAAGAAGCGGTCAGTTACAAATGCGGCTAAGGAAGACTGAAGATGGAATAAGTCAAAAAAGATTTATGAGGCAAGACTGTTACAGAGAGAAAAAGAGCTCTGGATAGTTGGTGAAACAATAGCACAAAATGTCACAGGAAATAGAAACAATGCCCTGAAAGGCAGTAAGTGGCAGCAGCAAAAACATATTAAACCTAGCCAGTTTTGCAGCTATATAGCTCCTCCTTATGTATATATTTCCTAAGATCATATGGTCAGACCTGAGTAGGGAAAAGAAGTGATTGGGCAGACTTTTGGAAATAAGCACTCCAACACAACTATACACTAAACAAGAAGGGCTTGTTCCTTTAGATACATACTGCCCACTAGAATCGGTGAAATTTTATCAACTACAGTCTTTGTAAGTGAGAAAAAATTTCATGTAATAGTTCTGTTGACATTTTTACAATTGCTGGTCATGTGTGTTCATGATGATTGTCTCAATCTTACTACCAAGTCCATACTCAGACTGTTTTAGTACTATTAATTACCCAGAAGGTAAAACAGTTAATGACTTGCTCTAACAAATTCTAGGTAAATACTGATGGGAGTTAGAGTAATGTTATAAAAGCCTTTATAATTTATTAAAGATATTAGAAGTAATTTTCATTATGTGATTGTCTGATGGTGATGCAGAGCCTTTCATATGCTAAGTAAAATTGAAAGTATTTCCTAAAATGTCTATTTATGTCTATTGTCAGTTTAATTTCAGTTGAGATTTTCTGTATTTTCCTTAAATATTTTGGTCTAATTCAAAGCAGTGTGTATAGGTAAAAGATAATGCATCTTTCTCTGAATCGCTCCTTTTTATTTTTTACTTATTACTTTCAATAACAGATTTTTTTGCAAGGCTTTGGTCCTTTCAATATTCAGTAATTGAGGCAATATCAAAAGAGACTCTCCATTCCTCCTCCTTCCCCTACCCCTCCCAAAAAACCTTAAAAATGAGACAAGCAGGCACATAATCAAAGACCTTTTTTAAGGGTAGATGTATTTGCTGGAGCTAAGAGTGAACATTGCTGTACACACCAATCTGTGGCATTGTACATATAGGTAAACAGATTCATTTTCCTGCTTTTTTTTTCTATACTTACACAACCGTATTAAAGCTGGAATTGTGTGTGTCAAAAGTGTGTGCTTGTATGCAACAGCCTTAAAGCTGATGGAGTTATGAGCAGAAGGCATGCATGAAGAAAGTGAGAAAGGGATATTTACATGACAAATATTCCTTGGCTTATAAAAGTATATGAATACTCCATTTGCTTTAAAAAGTGGCTTAAAAAGGAGTTCTGCAGTTCACCCAGCAGATTTATCTCAGCTAGTTAGCTAATTGAATATATGACCAAAGAAATATTAATTAGGACCTGTTACTCACATTAACATCTACTCCTTTTAATATCTTGTTAACATAATGTCTAACAAAAGGTGGAATGTCCAGATAAAGAAGAAAATTGTCCAAAGGTTTAGAGTTAAGCAAGCTAAATGAATAAGTGTTTGCATTTTGCAGATAATGGTTATATCCCAAATCTCTTTCTTTGAAACAACAGCAAAAAAAAAAAAAGAAGAAATTTTAATATTTCAGTTATAATTATGCATTGATACCAGGTTAGAGTACAACCCTCAGTTTGATAGTTGAAGCTAGTCCATTTTATATAGTAAAAGAAAGATTAATATAGTAGGAGGAAGATTTATATGTCTGACTACTTTGTACTGATGCATTGATTTTGGAGGTGATTTTTTTTTTTCTGTGATGCAACTTAATTGCAGTCAGTTTAAACACAGGTAGGAAATGAAGAAGGATGAGAAAATTAACCTCTCCCTTGGAATACTTCAGGGAATAGATAGGCCTATCTATAAATTTCCTCAAGTTGTGTTTTTTGTTTGATTGTTTGTTTATTAGTTTTTTACTGTTTTTATAGTAGGATTGCTCTTCTGGACTACCTTCTCCCTCTTCTGATTTTGGCAACATTTAAAAATCACTACAAATCAAAGTTGCTATACGTAGAGGATAGGGTGTATCTATGAAAATCAGAGCAGATATTTAGGTTCCTGACTTTTAGGTTACTAAGTATTACAGTTTTAGCCTTGAGTTTTTCTCTGTTAGTTTCTCCAGTTACATTGCTGGGTTAAAAACACTTATATACAAGTAGATATTGAAAGCATCAGAATTAAATTGGTATAACTACTCTGATTTGTACCAAATACTCATTAAGGCCAGAGATATTCCTTCCAAATCCCCACCTTTCTTCAACTTCTCTTTCCACTAAAGATGGTATGAAATATCTGTGTCATGCTGGCACAAACAAAGAACAGCACCCATTATTGACAGGAAACAGACAGGAAATTTGAAAGTACTCCAAAATATCATCAACTAACCTTTCTTCAATGACTGATTATTTTTGATAGAATATTATTGCAACCACCAAGGAAATCCAGTCCTGAACTACTAAAGTATTTATCTTGTCATGTTACAGCTTCTGAGAAATTTTCAATTTATTTTTGTTCAGTTTGATAAGTTATGCTCTCTGGGAAAGGTTACCTAGTTGAAAAGCAGAACTATTCCCTGTCCTGTTTGGGGAGAAGGCAGGTTGGGTGTAGAGTTGGCAGGGCTTTTTGAGGTGTAAAACTCCTAATTATTGTTTTCTGCCAGTCAGAAAGTCATCAAGCAAAAAGCAAGAAACCTGCTGAGAAAAAAAAAAACACGATCAACAGTGGAGGATTTTTATAACTTCTTTTTATTTCTAGTCTAATTTACTTCATCTCTCTTGAGGTTTTTCTCTATTAAAGAATTTTAATATTTTAATTCCTAATCTAATTAAAAACCTTTGTTTTTATTTTTAATGGAATTATTTCTTTGTTCTTCTTAGGAAGCTCACTAGAAGAGAAGATGTAGGCAGGTGTGTTCAGCTGTGACTGACTAAGAGTCTTTAATTTAAAATGAAAATTTCTATTTTGAATTTAATTTTACTTCTCACATATGGAAAAATATTATATATCTGAAAGACTAGGTGGTTGTTAGGAAGCTGAGAAAATATTTGGATGTTTCAATCTTTTTTATACACAAAAACATCAAAAACCATGTAACAGTTAAGAAAAATGCATGCTTAGCTTTAAAATGTGTGCAAGCAGCCCTGCTAGTTTTGAATATGAACATCCACATACAAAATGACTTATCTCATTGTTATATGATGCATGATCATGATATATGATATAAAAATACACATTACAAATTTTATTTAAATATTAGGAATACAGCAGTGACAAATCTGTGATGCTTAGACTTGTTGAGTATCTATACCTTTTGTTGCAATCATCTTTTGTTGGAAGTTAGTGTTTCCAAGGTTTAATTTCCTGAAATTCACAAAACAAGAATTAATTAAACCTTTACACATTAGGTACAGCAATTAAAATCCAAAGATTTTGTTACATTTCTTTTATGGGAAAGAGCTTTAGTTAAGAAGAGTTCATTAAATTGGAACAGCATATGCTGGCATCAGGAAAATACAGTTTTATGGATTGGCTTAGGTAGAGCTAATTTTTGATCAGTCGAAAAGTAAGTGCATTTCTGTAGATTATTTTTCATTGATTGCTTTATTTTTTTTCAACTGTGTTCCTTGAGTGGTTGCTTTGCACTGCAAATGGTGGAAAAGGAGGTATGAGATAGCAGGCTGGAAGAGATGAAGAAGGCCCACGAGAGTTACTTCTGGTGGAGATCCAGAGACACCCTCACAATGAGCTCTGTTGTTACTAGCAACAAAAGAGGGCAGCTTTTCCTCCTCTCTGCAATCAAGGGTGCTTGACTTTTTGTCAAGTGTGTTTATCAAGAACTTGTATATAATACCATTCTGGGTGCCCTGCTGCTGTCATTCTGCTACTTCTTTCCTCACACTAATGTGAAATTACAGTTCTACTTGACATGTATCTGGGGTCTGTGAAGGAAATGAAGAAAATGCATCTTAAGCATGCATGAGAAGCCATATCACTATTATTCTTGGAAGTATAACTTACTGTTCATCATGGAAGGAAGTAGGAAGATATTTTAAAAAAACTGTATGAGGGAATAACTTATAATGTGTGTAATTTTCAGATCCTAGCTCTGCATACAGTAAGCTCTCATCTATTACGGTGATCAGAATAATTAAGCAGAAAAAGAACTGGCTTGGCTGATGGGGATTGATGCTGAAAGCATTGTCATGTATAGGTGGATAGTACAATATATCTCCTTATTATCTGTTTATAACAGTAGAAACATCAACAAACACATTGTTTTAACCTACCATTCTGATTATACATGAAAATGGGGGCAGATGGGGTGATAATTGAGCTTTAAAAATACCATAATATATTTCAGGTTTTGGAGTGCTTTTTTTCCAATTAGATGATGGCAGGGCACAAGTGCCCCATGACTTTTGTATTTCAAATGAGATAATAAACTGCAGTCAACCATGCATGCAGGCATTTCAGAACATTGTAATTAAACTTCTCTATACATATTTATATGTTTACATGAAAAGCAGGTAATTAGTGCCATTTGTTTGTCAAACATTTTACTTTAGATGCATTTATTTATTTTCCAAGACTGTGAACCTTTTTGACTACATTTTGGAAGTCTGCTGTAAAAAAAAGTTTCCCTTTGACATACACTGTATTCCTTCTATTAAAATTTTTCCTGTAAATATGTACATATTCCATCAATTTACCCATTCCCTTTCTTTTAACTTCCCTCTTGTCCTACTGTTTTACTCACAGGGGTTATTACATTGTTATTGTGCCTTTGAAGAGGTCTCGAGGAAAGTTTATCAAACCATGGGAAAGCCCAGATGAAATGGAACTAGATGAGGTATGGTTTGCTTTTGGTTTTCTTCTTCTCCTTTATTACAGAAATGATCTTATTAGTGGTATGTGATTAACCCACCAGTTTTGGAATTCTTGGTTGTCAGGATATTTTATATTTATATTTGAATTAGCCTGTAGGGGACTGAAACAAAGTTCAAATTACTTAAATTAAAATACATTAAAGACATTAAGTTGCAATAAAGCACACAAAATGCCTGATCTTTGTTGGCATTAATATTTTATTCTTTGCCTATTGTAAAGCGTAATGCAAAAGTGCAGAAGGTGAAATGAGTTGTCAGCAAAAGCTTAATCACCAATGATACGAACTCTAATAAAGGTCTGGTTCATTACTGGGGTGTTTGCTAAGCCTGAAACAAATGCTAAATTGCAATTTGCACTGCAATTTAACATTTGACCCTCCTCATAGTATCTTTACCTGATTCTCACATGCTGTAATGCTGCTGATGAGAGAACTTTTACACTGTTCTCCATTCCAGACAGCTGTTTTTCAGAAATAAATGAATGCAGTAGAAAAGACCAATCATTAGTTTGGGGGCTGATCTGCTGGAAAGTAACTCCGTGGAGAATGACCTGGAGGCCCTGGTGGACAAGCTGGCTACGAGTCAGCAATGTGCCCTTGTGGCCAAAAAGGCCAAAGGCAGGTGGAGGGAGGTGATCCACTCGTCTGCTCTACCCTGCGGCCACCACTGCAGTGCTGTGTCCAGTGCTGGGCTCCCCGGTAAAGAGGGACATGGAGCTGCTGGAGAGTCCAGTGAAGGGTCACTAGAATGATGAAAGGACTGGCCCATCTCTCTTATGTGGCAAGCCTGAGAATGCTGGGCCTGTTCAGCCTGGAAAAGGAAAGACTGAGGGGGTGAGACTGCTTTCACTGGTGCCAGCAATAGGGCAAGAAGCAGTGGTACAAACTGAAACACAGGACAAAAAGGGGGAAAATCATCTTTACTGTGAGGGTAACTGAGCATGGAAACATGCGGGCTCTCCATCCTTGGCGATATTCAAAAACCATCTGGATAGGGTCCTGGGCAAGCTGCCCAGGGTGATCCTCCTCGAGGAGGCAGACTTAGACACCGTGATCTCCAGTGTTCTCTTCCGACCTCAACCATTCCATGGTTCTCTGTTTTGACACTTTGACGTTTCCCAAAGAGCAAGTTGCCTCCATTTCAGTGACCAACCCAATAATAGTAGAAATTGATTTATTATGCTGTTGATATGATAATTCTAGGAAATCTGTCAGCATTCACTCTGTTGCTGTTTTTTATTCTAAAGGATAATAGAACTGAGTCGAATTTGTCTTTATTTTCAACCTGTAAATCTGAGATAATATTAAGATTTATCTTTGTAGCTCTTTGAGGGTCTCATATGAAAGCTCTATAGAAGAATAGGGTTTATATATGATTATAATAAACACAAATAATTATTAGTATTATTAGACTGGGATTATAGTTCTCTTGCAGACGCCTTGGGATTTGTGCATATGTCTGTATAATTAATAGCAAATCAAAACCAGAGATCAAAGCAATTATTTTGCTCCTTATTTAATGATATTTTTACTGGACTGTGTCTACTTTTCTAATTTCTTTGGTCGATTCAGGAATCTATTATAGAAATGTCACACTTTCCCCTGAAAGGATCACTGGGAAGTCATAATCATTATGCAAGCAATCACCTGATTTTCTTCCGTTCTCTCATTTATCAAATGAATATTATGTTCCACATTTGTACCAAAATATGAGGGAATGGAGGTTCTTCCCTAAACCAAGCTTGCCATGGAAAGCTTTCGAAACAAAGGTCCTTTAGTAACACTGTGAAATAAATGCAGCAATCTGCAGTTTCTGATCAGAAAAGACAAAAAGGAAAACCTATCACCCAAAGAGAACCCTTAATTAGATGCAAGCACAAAAATGCACAAAGCTGAGGACATTTTTGTTACTGCTGTGTGATTGTTTGAAGCGTTTATTTACTCTTGGGCAGTTTCCTTTCTGTGGCCATCACATTGATTCAAATGCAGTGACCATTTATTTTGATCCATTAACCTCTTGATTTTAGAAGAGCTGAATTGTAAATGCCATGCACCAGCACATGATCGTAATCCTAGACAACATCAGTTCTAGGCAGTTATAAAGTAAAATTCTCCTGACAAGATCCATACAGTAATGGAAAACTGATTTACTGTTACCACCCACTTTTAACCTCTGGAAACTACAGGCAAAACCAGCAGCATTAACAGATTAAAGGATAGGTGCCAGATGACATTGAACTTTTTTGCAATTAAATTTTATGGGTCTGTGCTGCTGATTCCCATAACAAAGGGTCATTTTAATCATCCTGCAAGTTGTGGTGCATTAATCTGTATAATAGTTTGATAAAGAACATTTATTAATTCAGAAATATTTGGGTCAGGATGGGTTGTTTCCCACTTTTACTGATATAATTGCGACCACATTGTAGAATTAATGGTGGAAGAAATAAGATATGCATTGACTGGAAAATGCAAATTATTGCTGATAAAGAACTCAGCCCTTGATACATCTTTTTACAATATATGTAGTAACTACTGAGGAGGGAGAAAAATCAGAAGCAGGCAGTGGCTGTACTTCATGTTCACTCATCTAGTTTCTTGTGCTTAAAGGATTGTTTTTCTTCCTGTTTTAGAAAATAAGAACTGCATATTGCTATTAGATGTACATTTCCTGTCAAACATGTGAAAGCAGTTGAGCAGTAAAAAAAATGGAAAAAAAATACAAAAGCTAAACAAATAGTTTCTGATGCTAAACTAAAGAAACTTTAGCTCATATCTTCTTTTGGTACAGCCTTGAATGTCTGCCTAGTACCACATGGGATTTTCTAAGACAGCCTTTCCTAAATGCTTTGCTTAGATAGCTTGAGGAATGCTTTTTGCTGAAAAGACAACTCTGGAGTGATAAGTCCGTAAATGACTAGTCAAAAGGACTGTCTGGTCTAATTGTGACTACTACGTTTTCCTGAATCCTTGAATCTTTAGTTCTGAAAGAAACTGAGAGATACAAAATCTTAAAAGAGCATATAATGGACTTGATATTAGAGATATAGTTCTTTTACATTAAGTCAATATTTCACTTTATTTTCTTTCTGAGGCTTAATGATGTCTATCAAATATGCCATATGGTTAGATACAAAATAAAATATTAAGATTTGCAGTATTAATAGGAATCTATATTTATAATCGACAGAACCTAATGAAGCCTGAGTGTAAAATCTTTACATTTAAAAATTTAAGTGAGATCTTGGCATAAAGTACTGGGCATACATGTGAAGGTAATGATATCTGGCAACAACATCATCTGTATGTGAAATATGAATGAAGCCAGAGGTTCACTTGAGGTCTAGTCATGTGTAATTTGTCACAGATAAGTTTGGTCACAGCCCAAATTTTTATCTATACACAGGAAAATATGCTGGAGTGTAGCTGGCCCTAGGTAACCAGCAACAACCTTTGAAAAAGTTGCCTGTTATACACAGTTTGATTAGCTGAGGCTAGTTGGCTTTTAGCACTAACTGCCAAAAGAACATCTTCTAAACACTTCTCCCAGCATACCAGAGGACTTACGCGTTGCCATCTGCTAACATGCATACATTTTTGTTCTGTATGCTTGACAGTCTGCCGCTCCATCACTCCACTAACAAATGCCGCCTTGTTAAAAGGAACTCCTCAAACCTCCTTTTACCTCAGCAGAAGATGTAAGAAGCATGAAGAATAAATATGGACTGCTGATTGTAATAGTAGTCTTTAATGATGAATGAAGAATAGCAATTTTGAGTCTGAAGTTTTGGAAAGCTCTCTTTTATTTATTTATTTATTTTTTAAACTCAGTGTGTAATCCAGGCTACCAGTTTTTATACTGGACAATGGAAGCTGATAGAGATGATAGAGATGAATAGAGATGATGGAGATGAATAGAGATGAATAAGGATGAAACCCCTCTGGCAGAGAACAACCTGCCAGGGACATGTTGTTATGACTAGAAAGCATCCAACTGCATGGATCAGCGATAGGACAGCGTCCAAACACCCTGCACTGCTGGGGGAGCTTAGATGTCTACCCTAGCCCAAGCCTGAAATATGCATTGTAATGAGAAAGGCCATTAGAGATCACTGTTAAAAGTTTCTTTGTCCATAAGACAAGGAATAGTAGATTATCTAATGTGCTTGGGAATTGTTAACTGAACACAGTTAATTGGAAAACCCAATTTGAGGGTATCCCATGTGAGGAAGGCAAGAAGATGTGCTAGCTAAACTGGAGTGTAACACTGGAAAAGGGCTGAGACTTCCCTGAATAAGCATATTCGTTAAAATGAAAATATATGGTAGAAAATGAATTTTAATCTCTTTTTTTTATTGATGTCTGTCTGGCTCTGGAGACTTGCCTCCTACTCATAAAAATAAGTGTGCTTATCCATTGTATTAGCACTACTTGTG
>JAUBNY010000185.1:4870437-4885309 GCA_032275445.1 Crypturellus soui
TACTGCAAAGATTAAAACAACTCGGTGACCTTGGAAAAATTTGTGATTGCAGTATTGAGATGCAGTCTGTTTCTTTGGCATTAAAACAAAACATTGAGTAAGTTTCATAGGTGAAAAACAAAGCCTTAGAATACATCACTTACCACCTAGGAAAACTTCAGATACCTTATAAACATGCAAGTTAATATTTGTAGAAAGCCACTATATCTAAACTCATAAAAGGTATCGGAAAGGTATTAATCTGCTGTGATTAGTAATTCATCAGTGGATTTTACCAGCAAAGCATTATTTCCTTCATTATTTAAAATATGTTTTACAAGTTTTATTTAATCTTGTTATAGATGTGCTGATATAAGATTTAGCTTTGTTCATCAGGAAAAATATTTAATGACATGAGGAAAACTTACATTTTGAGACACGTTATGCAACTTAAATCTGGAATGTTCATGTAGGTTATGTATACTATGTAGATGTTCTCTAGTATAGCAGCAGGAAAATAATGGTATTACAATTCATGTGGTCTTCTGTTGATTCCATCACTGAACAGTTGTATAGTGTTGAGCAAATTATGAAGCATCTGATGTTGCTGCTTCTGAGCAAATAAAGTCATTGTGAATTTCATTCTAGGGAGATATTCTTATAAATCATTCCCATAATCTTTTCTGTGCTTCCATTTACTTTTGTGAAATAAGTTAAAAAGCAAAAATACATTTCTTTCAAATTTGAGGAATTTGATGTTTACAAATAATCTTCACGAGATTTGTTTTGGAAATACAAAAACATTACCATTCTTAAAAAAATAGTTGTTGTCTATATTTATTTATAATTTTCTCCAAACTAATTAATAATGAGTTTATATTTCAGAATTCTTAGGGAAAAAAATGTTAAAATTCACAATTTGGGATTTGTTTTTTTTCCAAATTTTGCTATATATTCACACATTTAGATAGATCATTTCTGTTAATCAGTTCTGTTCTGTTAAGCTGTAGATAAGAAACTGTCTTGCATATGCACAGGGAAGGAAAAAAAAATTCTGTTCAGTGACTTACTTATTTTACACAGAAAAGTTATATTATTTTATTGGTTTTTAATTTTTATTTGCAAGGACAAAAGTATCAGGCACCAAAAACTGATCTAATTGACCTATGCTTGTAGTGCAATTGCAACCTAGTATCTTATCTTAACATGAGTGGTAGGAAATAGAAAGATTTTGCAAGAACTGATATAGTCCCATACTTCTTAGTTCCTGGCGATGAATTAAATTTTCTCATTCCACTGTCAATAAGTTGCATTAATCTTTACGTTTTTGATTTCTCTTTCTCTTTCCTTCCTCCCTTTCTAAAGCTGCTTAAGGAGATATCTAGGAAACGCAGAAGCATTCGTCTTGGGAGAGAAGTTGAATTAAAGCCATATATTGCAGCTCACTTTGACGTTCTTCCTACGGAGTTCACATTGGGAGATAAAAAGCATTATGGTGGCTTTGAGAATAAGCAACTCCAGAGTGGTCAAGAATATGTCTTCTTTGTGTTGGCTGTAATGGAGCACTCGGAATCTGTAAGTTATATACTCTTTCTTAATCTCAAATTTACCTTTCCATAATCATCAAAACATTTTTGCAGTGCATATTTCACTTCCCAAAAGCCAATTCTCTACAGCATATGCTACAGCATCTCAAAAGTCAGTGATGCTTCACCTATTTCTGGTTAATTTCTTGAAGTTACCTTTTTTTGTTTGCATCTGTATGTGTTGCCTGGGTGTATAATAGAACAGTAAGGATCACCTTTATGAGGTCTGGACTGATCCTTTGCAAATTACAGTCTCTGCTGTTTGAGATCATCGATGCAGTTACTGAGGCATGAATTTCACAGAAGCATCTTCTCCAAAGTCTTTAACAGAACAGTTCCCCTTCTGCCTATGGACAACCATTGAATAGCAGTGCTCGTTAACAAAAACTCTTGGAAAGATGTTTTGAATCAGAGAAATGCACAGCAAGCTTCTCGAATGATAGTAATTTCCTCCCCACTTTATCACTGAATTGTTAGAAATTAAAAAATGATTCAATAATATAGAGAATTCCTGAGGTGAGCTAAATAATGAGCTGTCATTTCTCTTTATGTAGTTCATTTTATTCCTATGTCCCTTTATGCTTGAGTTAATCCGGCTGTGTGTGATATTACTAAAAAAAAAAATAGTAATTAAACAGAGACAGAAACAAGACTATTGAAATAAGTTACAATGCCCACTAACATTTTAACATGCAATGTGTTACACGATACTTTTCTAATTGGTTCCTAAACCTGACATCTAAATTTGCTGGGTCAACCACTTGAAACTACTGCACCAATAATCTGAATTCAAGCCAAAATATAGATCAGAATTTTCCTTTTACATTTTGACCATGGCCACAAAGAGAAACCATTCTGAGGGCTGTGTCATAAAGTTTAAAAACAGAGATATTGCACAGATTTTTGCTATTGCACAGAGGTCCAAATATCCATGTGAGGAATCCCTATATTTGCTATTTTTTTCTTTTCAATATAAAATTAATGTTTCTTATTTAATACTAAATATTAATTAAGACATTGTTCCTTCAGATCATTTAGAGATTATTACATTTTTAAAGAAATGGAGGATAGAAAAGCAGGAAAAAGTAGGGTTGCAAATTTACAGCTTAAAAGCTATATCCAAACGTCTACTATTGTTACAGCTCTTCAAAGGCATTGGTAAATTTACCACAGGGGAAACATCTGATTTAACCTGACATCTGTAAGATTTGTGTGATGACTAGTGTAAATTTGCCACAGAGAGCATGAGTTCATAAAAGTGGACTTCCATTTATTCAACTGCTCTGAATATAGCCTTTTTTGTGGAGGTAGAAGGAGAGATGGATGTGAAGGGACAGTAGGAGCTAAAAATTTTAGGGAGTTGTAACTTGCAAGGGATTTCTCTTCTTGTTGTTCAAGGTCTGCCTACTCCAAAGGAAAAAGCTGAGTACAAAGCCATGTTTCTTACGTAGCCCTGTTTCTTCCATCTTTGCAAGAATACTGGAGCTGAGAAATAACTCAGTGAAATGGAGATTCCCCAATTTATAAACAGTGATCACAGATTTTTAGAAGTTTGGCTGATAATATAAATAAGTAAATAAATGGTTTTAGCTTAATACCAGTTAGTGTCAGTGCCTCATCCTTTCCTGTCCTACCCTAATATGGGTTCTGGCCTAAGCCAGTATCCAAAAAGAGAACAAACGAGACAAATAAGGTACAAAACACTTTCTCTTTGATGTCACTTGTCATTGCTCAGGGCATGCTTCAGAAGACAGTCTAAGCATGTCTCCTCTGCCCCATTGCATTTTGTAACTCTTACCTTAGAACTGACCAGAAGTAAAGGAAAACTTCCCTCTTTCCTCATTATCTTATCTCAGCATTCCTGAACCCGTTCTAACTCAAGTTTTCCAGTCCTCTGCCAGAATCGCAGCCCTCTTCCTAGTTTACCACGGGCAGAGATATCCCAGCAAAGACCAGAAATAATGAGAAGCCATCCCCTGGTTGTGGACTTTATCATAGCTCAGAAATCTTTGCATCATCTGGTTTCAGAGCTGGCTGCTCTGCCCACCTGTCTGTAATTTTAGCTCCGCACTCAGCCTCAGATCACGCATCTCTGGTCAGAGGAGAATAAAACCAAGTTAGTGTTTTCTTTTTTTATCACAGCTGTTATTTTAGGCCAGCTGGCTTCACACAAACTGGTAACATAGAAGATTTTTGACTGCTCCAGTTAATTCCCAATTCTAATGCCAGGTCTGAGTATTTCCTTCAGAATCTTCAGTGGCTTTCCCTGTTTTTTCATCCTAAATTCAAGAATTTCCATCTTTTGTGAGAACATGTTATTTCTCTTACATTCCCTTTGACTCTAACTAAATTGCATCCCACTCTTGACATGGGGCTCTTTTCCAGGAACCTCTTACATATAGTTCACTTCATTTTTACTCTATAATTTTTTTCATTCTTTCACAGCTATTCTTATATAAAATAGCTATATCATATATTATATATTTTGCAAGAACAAGTTTAGCACCATTAAACCAATATGAAATAAAATACAAAACAAAAGCCCATACCGAGCAATTTCTGGATTATAGTCCTTGAATTCTGTAATATCTTATTCTCAGACTCCCTATTTTGGTTACTAGGTGTTTCACAACGGACCATGTCACAAAATAAATGCAGAAATAATAGCAAAACTTTCAGTCTGCATTTTTTTTCATTAATGTGTTTGTTGCATCATTATTTTATACAAATATATTTTAGATCTAGGCTATTCATTATTTCAAATACACTTCTTTATCATTAAGTAAGATTTGTTTTGTTTGTATAGACAATGTATGCAACCAGCCCATATTCTGATCCTGTTGTGTCAATGGATCTCGATCCCCAACCAATTACAGATGAGGAAGAAGGCTTGATTTGGGTTGTAGGACCAGTTCTTGCAGTGGTGTTTATCATCTGCATTGTTATTGCTATACTTCTTTATAAAAGGTAAGTTTACTGTTTAGTTCTTTTAAATGTGTGCAGCTTTCTAATGTATTGGCCATTTTTGATATTGTTCCACACATCTAATAATCTGCACTAAAATAGTAATTGTCATCTTGTAGGATGTATCTGCATATTAATAGTTTCCATAACACTTCATAACATAGTAGATATTTTACTAGATTTCTGACTGAAAGTAAAGTTTCCAAAGTTATAGGCATATGGGTTTATTTTTCTGCTGATGACATTGTGTTAACATTTCTACATTTAAATATTTTTCTGCTTTAAATATGTTTGTGAATAAAATGTGCTTGCATGAAAATATGTACAAAATGAGCACATTTCAATTTTTAAATCTTATTTTTAGAACTGTAATAGTAATACATTAGGAGTTACATTCACCTTGATGTTAAACATGACTTTCATCTCCACTCAAGTAATGAGCTTTTACTTTTGACAGTTGTCCTC
This sequence comes from Crypturellus soui, assembly GCA_032275445.1. Taxonomy (NCBI): domain Eukaryota; kingdom Metazoa; phylum Chordata; class Aves; order Tinamiformes; family Tinamidae; genus Crypturellus; species Crypturellus soui. The sequence goes on from JAUBNY010000185.1 coordinate 4,875,432, forward strand.
AATTTGGCAACATATCTATGTGAATTTGAAGCTCTGAATTGCAAAATCATTTTCAAATCAGATCAAACTCAACTTACTTACTTTCATTCACTATCCAAGATTCATATGTAGGTTTTCTATTACACAGATGACTTTCGTATGCCTTACAACTTACTGGATGGAAACTGTGTATAAGGCCCTAATTTATACATGGCAGCTTTTTACAATGTAAATGAGTAAATGAGGGCCAAGATACTGAATCAAAGGTATAATATCAAAAAAAAAAAATCATTTTAATGATTTTTTTCTTCGAAACACTTCTGGAAAACTTATTTGTAAAGCATAATTAGAGAACACTATGAACACGAAGAACCTTGAGAAAGATAATTTCATTAAATTGAGCCTAAAACTAATGACTATAATTTTCTTACCTGCTGTGAAGTGTTTAAATCCTGCTAGTCATTATCCTACATTTTCTTTACTACTGTAAGTGTACATAGTCAAAAACATCTGAAGTTGCATGCCAACAGCTTCAGGTTTTGAGAAGAGAAATTAATTCTGTCTTCATCATTTAAAAAAAAAAATCAATCTGGAGGTAGCCTGAGCTTTGGATTCCAAACAGATACTTATGATAATGTTCTTTAGAGTCATAATGATACCACAACATAGTAGATGGTCTGTCACTTGCAGGTGTGGTGTCTCCTAAAGGCTTCCATTAGTACCTACCGTCTTAGGGAATATGATTGTTTAATACCAGTGAACCTCTGTTTGTGCCTGTCTATCACTTCAAAAACTGGTTGTTAGAGGTACACTAAAAGTGAAATACTCCTTTCTTCTGACTATGTTGCACTATTAAAAGTCTAACTTCTCCTTTATTACAAAACAAATTCAAACAATGGCATATAAAGCAGATGTGCAACTGCCTCTGCGCTTGTTTGCATTTATGGGGCCATAACACATAATTACAACCTTCACATTCTATTAACAAAAAAAACTATAGTCATATTGAACAAATGAGCAGGTAAAACTTACTCATCAGTAGCACTGTGAAGAGAATGTCATACAAAGAAATTGGGGGAAACATTTTCCATCTGTTATTTACTGGTAGTAGCAGAGCTATTTGAGGAAGTGGGGGTCTGTATTTATTTTATTTTGTTTCAAGGTACAAATGCTGTTAAACAAATGCTGATGCTGTGCATCATTTTTACAAATTCTGTCTGAGAAATGATTGCAGTTCTACCAAAGAATGATCACCTGTACTAGAATAACTTACTTTGTATATATAATGGCACAATCTAAATTAGTATCAGTCAAGCTTAAGGTATTATATCCACAAGAATATTATACCTACATGGCTAAAAAGTAAAGCCTCTACTTATGTCACAAGAAATCTGTACAGATAAGACCTGTCAGGAACACAAATCAGATTTAAAAAATGGTGGAGAAGGTTAAGAAAGAAAAACATAAAAGCACCATTCATTCCTGGTTTTCTAATTCCAGGAGACAATTTTCCGTGTATTATTATGAGTAATTTATAATTACTTCCTTAAGTAATTGCTTAAGTATAAATGCCTAAGCATTTGTAAATTCACAGAAAAAAATTGAGAAGAAAATGCATTAGATTTTGAAGACCCTACTGTAAGGTCTCAATCCATTAGATAATTTAATTAATTAGAGCAATCTGACTACATGCCATCAAAGTCAGAAGTAATATATAGTGATTATGCAGTAGCATGTTAACAAATCTGAATTGTCTTATTAGGCTGAAGAAAAGGATAAAGTAAATAAGAATTTAGATTTTACAAAAAAAATTTTATAGTTCATTTTAGTCTTTGGCAGGGAGACAGGAAGACTGTTATGGAAAAACGGGTCAAGGCAGAAGGCTATTCAATGGAAACAAAAGTAAGTTGGTTAAGAGATGATATTCATGCACAGAATTTTACAATTGGAAAAGGACAAAATAGTCATAACATTGGATTTCTTCACTAAATTAATGAAGAAATGTTTTGAAGCGAAAATTTTGTCTTTCGACTGTGTTAACAAAATAGATGCATTTAAGTGACAGTGTTGAAAATAGCACTGAAGTAAACAAAACTGATTGATGGATTTCTTTAAGAAATAAAATCCACCTTTTAAAACTATAAGCTTTTAATCAGGAAAATAATCAACATGTATTAGATGCTTGTTTTTTAAAAAATCGACACATTTTGAACCTTCTTCAAAGAAATCAGCTGTGAAGAAGGAAAAACAGCAGTTTGATAGAAACATGTAAACATGTTTTTAAACATTTATATGTACAGATGTAAATTTATAGCAATATTTTTGCACAGCCAGGAAGTTTAAAAAAGATAGATAGATAGATAGATAGATAGATAGATGGATAGATAGATAGATATTCTGTACTTTAAGAAATAGAAGATATCTCTGTACAATTTGGACTTTTTTTTCTAGAGTTCTTAGAAAGCATAGACAATAACAATTTTGGCTGATAACTAGAATTTGGTTTATGGAGAATGGAGATTTGGGGTGGGAAGGAGAAGGCTGCCTTTTCAAGTGTAAAGGGCATAGTAACTCAGATAATGGTGAGTTGTGCTTAGTTTATTTCCCTTGTCTGTAGAAGTCCCCTTGAACACACATGGACTGCTAATTCCAAGACTTACAATACTAATTTTTCATTTTAATTTCAGTCATAGAGAAAGAACGACTGCAATTTATAAAGGAGTCTTCTCAAGAAGAGAAGTCTGGTCCTGATATAAAACACCAGATGCTATCAGATAGTGTGGATAAGTTGTCTGGGTCACTGAGTATCACACAAGTTGCCCGAAGACTAGTAGTGCGTGTTTGACCCCTTTGTTATTTATTGGTCACTTTGTACCCAAGCTGTTAGAATAGTCGTTATTGGAATGCACGAAAGCAGTTGCTACAGCATTCGCTTCTCTTAAAATCAAAGCTATTCCATAGAAACATTTTTTGTATCATATATCTGAACATAGTCAAAAATACATCTCAGTTTAATACTTAACAGAATAGATGGAAAAACAGTGGGCAGCACCTTTTGTTGTGTTTGGATACAGCAGCAATGTAATGTCCTATGTGACTGAGACGATTAATGCGCTGAGTGAGGAAGAATTGGCAGGACTGCAAAATCACAGTCACAGAGCCCGGGAGGCACCTTTGGAGACCTGGTTCAGCCCCTGCTCCAGGCAGGATGTGCAGGACATGTCCAGTCACGGTGGGAGGATGTCCGAGGATGGAGACCGCGCCATTTCTCTGGGAAGCCTGTTCCAGTGCTTGACTACTCTTACAAAATAAATAAATAAATAAATAAATGAAATAGTAAATAAATTAGTAAACACACTTTTTTTTTCAATTTCTGATGAATTTTCTGTATTTCAGAAGTGAAATTTTACTTACTTGTATAGTGATGAGTTCAGTATTTTCCTTCAAAGGGGCCATGACACCATTCTGCAGTCTTAATGAAGGGAAGTAATAACTGTGGAGAGTACAGAATCTTTAACCTGCCAGACACAAATCTACACCTTCAAATTCAGTGATACCAGTAAATCAACTAAATGAACTGCTTTTTCTCTTTTCTTTTGGTCATATTTTTGCCTTCAAGAAAGTATACTTTTTCCTGGTTCAGGCATGGACTAATATACAGAAGGTAGCAAAATTTATTTCGAAAATCTCAAACAAAGGCAAACACTTATCTAGATATAGAGCTGGTGCAGGCTAAATGTCCCTTAGAGGCAATACCTAACTATTACGATGACTGTTAGTCTGAGTCACAGTTTATATCCCAGGCTGTTTTTGATAAAGCAGTAAGCCCTTCTGCACCCTACGGCTTAGCCAAACCCACAGTAAATCCTTGACTCACTTTTGAATGTATTGTGTACATTCAGTTAAACTGGATTTAGATGGTTTAGATGGTAAACCAATTAATGAATGTTACAGAGATCAAAAAAGTTCCGTGTATTTCAAAACCTGACAAGCTAAAAAGGAATCATATATGTCTGAAGCATATAAAGGAACAAATTAACAAACTTCTGAATTCTTGCTGCTATTCTTTGTCATCAATTTCATTTCGATTAAATTTTGCTCAAGCTTTTCTTGAGTCAACGTTTGTGCAGTATTCTTCCATTCTTAGGGAAAAGAAATTATAGTTCTTTTGCCATTTTTTATCTTATTTATTTATATGAAGTGCAGCTTTTTGATTTGATTCAGAGGAGAAGAACCGTAGCTAGATTCTTTTGAATGTATTGAACTTTGAGAGGACCTGAGTAAAGGCCCTAGATTTTGGGCTATAAGAAAAAAAAATACTTCTAAAGGAGAGATATATTAAAAGAAAAATCAAGATTGTGAAGGGCACTTTTAACACAGCATATGAGTAATATGATCAGTTTATACTCCTGGTTTAAAAAAAAAAAACCACACTCATAGCAACTCGTGTTATTATTGTCAATAGAAAGATATACAGATAAAATTCTGCATTTTTATAGTGGTTGTGCATAGTAGAACTTGTTTACAGAAGCTAATATATTTTCTCTGTTCAGCTTATCTGTATAGATCACAGATATATAGATATAAATGTATCTATAGAGATATAGATCTACATAGGTAGATCTATGGCATGTGCTGTTCTTAACAGGGATTTAACAGATAATTGGAGAAAGATTCATGATAACCTTGTTGATGGTACCTTTAAAAAATTTGACCATTTAGTTGCCTGTTTTTATAAAATATTTGTCTAATGTCTGCTTTTGTTTTTCTTTAATTTGGTTCAAGACTAGCGCATGTATTTATCCTTGCCTTTCTCCCTAATCTCTGACCCCTCCTCTCCAGAAATTTCTTCTCTCTAAAACATCTTTGATCTGAAGATTTCTGAGTCACCTCTGAGAGCAGTATTACCAATGAAATGTCAACTTAGATAGATAGATACATTCCCCATTATTTTACTGGCTAATATTTGAGGTGATTAACTTGTGGACAATATCAAAAAGATATAGAAGAAGATCATAGAAATGTTTTCTTCAGCAGCAGAAGGTTCTCTTTGAACTTAACCTTGTGTCCCCCATTTTTTTCTATGATGTCAAAGCATTAAATGTTTTGATGAATTTTCATTTCCTAATTTTTGTTACTTATATATCTACCCTGTAGGACATTTCTTGCATTCTCTGTTGTCATGGTTACTCTTTTTGCTGCTGATTAACTAACATTTAACCTTTTTTCCCCTTCTTGCTGCATTAAAATGGAGCAGTAAACCTGACAGGTGAGAAGTGAAAAGCATTCACCCTCCATTTATTTCAGGAAAGGAAAAAAAAGACATTTATCATGATAATGATCTAAAAGAGTTTGTCTGTCAATCTAAATGAATGAAGGCAGTAAAGTTAGTAATGTGAAAGCCACCTCAAAGTATTTGTTTCAGATATTTTATATTGTTTACAAGGATGAAAGTAATGCAGCATATACAGACAAGTTTCGGTGTTTTTTTGTGTATTTGTTTGTTTGTTTGATTTTGGTGGTGGTGGTTTGGTTTTGGTTTTGGGTTTTTTTTTGTGATTTCATGAGGTGCATTTTAGGGACACTTATTTTCCCTTAGTGCATTTTTTAGCATGTCCCCTGACCATCACATAATCAGAAACAATTGTGGTATTTGTGTGGACTGGAAATCTACAAAAGCCAGAATGATACTAAGTACAATAATGAATAATAAGGCCTTATACTGGTCTATAGTACATAATCAAAATATTTATGTATATAATTAGGAAAGATTTGAGGGCTTTTAATAAAAGAATAATAAGCAGTGTTGTCCAATGATAACTTGCAATGGAAAGGCTATGTGTGGAAAAAAGATATATAGGTAGCTCCATTCATCTGAAACTTTAGGAGTAAGAACTACGGATAAAAATACACTCTGAAAATGGAAGGATGCATTACACACCTTTACTTGAGAGGAAATAGTTGGGCAATGTGCTACTGTGGCAGCTGAAAAGTTAATAAAGTGTTGCAAAGGAGCCCTTCCATAATAATTTTAAAAGGTAAAAAGAAAGAATCAAGTTTAAATATGTATATCTTCACTAAGAAGGAGGTAATATAGTTGTTAGTAATTTACTAGAGAACAAATGGAACATTTTTGTAACAAAGCACATTTTTTTTTCTTTTTCTTTTCTATAAAACCAATAACTTTCAAGCAGCAATCAAAATTCCTGCAACCGTGTTGTCGTGTTGTTGTTTGGCTTCTGTGCACAATCTTTGAAATCTTCAGCATTATGGAACTTTCTCTGAACACCAACAGGTGTTCAGCAGTTTAAGAACAGTGGGAAATCAATCAGCATTGTTAAGAGGGAACCCAGCAGAACAGTAAGAGATTTAGTGCAGCTACATTATGAGTCACTTGGGCAAGAAAAAAAAAAACAAGAAAAAAGAGAGAAAATAGAGTGACATACTAGATAAAACAGAAAAGCTACTGCCCCCCACCAAAAAAGAGAGATTTATCTATAGTAACTCATAAAATATTCTTTATTTTTCCTGAAAACTAGCTCTCTGCAGCTTTTTTTTTATCTTCATTTTATATTACATGAATAATATCAACCATTTTGCATTTTCATTTAAGACACTATAAGGAATGAGTGATGAGGGATTCCACTGGAGATTCAGGAATTAAGTTTCCAGATTCCTACATAAAAATATGGAGTTGTGGATATTGTCCGTGTAATATATTCTGTATGGTTTAAAACAGAAGATTATTCTTTCACATATTGGGAGTCCATTTAAACATGACACTCAGAACCAGAACAGACATAGACTTCTCTCTCTTTACACTTTGACAGAATTAATAAAATTTCACGGAAAATGCAGCCCTCTTTTTTTTATCAAGAACATTCAGATAAAATCTGAGCCTTAAATATGTAGATTTGATCAGGGACACAAGGGCTGTGTTGTGCACCCCTCCCATAGATGACGTACAGCAGGGCAGACTCTTGTTTCCTAGAAAGGAATAAGAAAAACAGTAATTTTTGCCGTTCTCTGTCATCCTGGTGATGTCCAAAGAATGTGAATTGTTGTTAGAAAACAGTTCAGACTTGTGTATATAAAATATGAAGTATTAAGTGATTACAACTTTGCATGTTATCTTTAATTACATCCTGAAGAGCTAAATAAATACATTTAATACTACTGTAGCTAGATAGCTTTTAGAATAGAGATGGTGTGGGATTTTTTAACTTTCACGTTTTGTCTTGCACAAGTTCATTATTCTGCTGCCTAGAAAGATGATCTAGAGGATCAGTCTGCCACACAATGCAATAATTTTCCCTCTGACATTTTTATATTTAAATTCCTCCTAACTCTGCAAATTGTACTTGCCCTACTCAGCATACGTAATTATTTTACCTTTACACTGGATCAAATGTTCTTTCAGAAAGAAGCATCTCACTTTTAGATTATAATTATTAAATTCAGGTATCTGTATTTGTATAGTCAAGACCTCAGCTTTATGTTTACATGTATTCACTTTCTCCACGCAGGAAGAGGGCCGAATCCGACTCTAGAAAGAGCAGCATACCCAACAGCAAGGAGATGCCCTCTCACCACCCCACAGACCCGGTGGAGCTGCGACGCCTTAATTTCCAGACTCCAGGTAAGAGACAGTAGACCACTGAGAGCTACACACTGCGAGTAGCAGTGCTATTAGGTAGCAGAAAGCTTGATTTTTTATTTTGTTTGCTTGTGAAATTTCACATGACATATTTCTTTCCCAGTTTTGGGAAAATCTTAATTTATTTCTGTAAAAAAAAAAAAAAAAAAAAGACCTGCATGAAGCAAAATTACTGGTCTTAAGAGGAGTACTCAAAAAATTGCATTCTATGTGCAGATGTTTTGTGTGCTCTGATTGCAAATTAGACCCAAAAATATTAGAAGATACTATTGGGAAAATATATCTCTTTATTTATTAACTGTTTTTTACATTTATATATCCTTTTTTTGCAAGTAAGTTTCCCTCAAATTTACTGCATTACCAGGTAGACCATCAAAAGCAGAAGTTTTGCTGCATTGCAAAGGTACAGTGCAGGAAATACTAGCTATCATCTAAATGGTCTTGCCTTTTGAAATCAGGCTGTATGTTAGATTCAAAGGACACATTAATATGTCAGTAGTCCTGAGAGGTAGAAAAAACACTCTCGAGAGTATTTTATTTCCAGTTTGCTTCTTTTATTTGTTAAGCATTTTTTTCTTAAAACAGTTATCTTCATTAGTCACAAAATAGCAGGAGAGAAAAACAGCAGGAGGGAAACATTTTAAATAGTATTGGTTTACAGGAGGTGATATTTTATTTTTAAAGTTGTCTTTGTTTTGATCACGGTGCTTTCTAGTAGACTCATTATCTATTACCATATGATTGCATGGAGCCCCACTCTGATTCTAATTACTTACCAAATCTTCATAATTTATCCAGAGCATCGTGTTTGTCAAATATATTACACTAAGCACAATAACAATAACAATTATAATAAATTCAGCATTGTAAAGGCAGGAAATTAAATATTTGAGATTTTGAAAGATTAACTAAAAAAGAAGACATACAAAATATTATGAAGGGGATAAGTAGGTGTTGCCGCTACAGAGCGAATCTGCAGAACAAGGTATCTGGGGCTGGAGCCTCCACATCCACAAGCAGAGGAGAGGGAGAAGAATGGGGAGGTTTGAGGTTTACCTTGGAGTTGCTCTACTCTGCTTTGGTAGACTGAATTCTCTTCAGTATTTGGAGCCCATTAGGTGTGTTTGTGGAGTGAATCCTCTCATTTATTTGGATCTGAATCCAAGAATTTCCTCAGTGTGTCCTGAGTCCTCTACATACTATGAATCCAAGTGCAGTAATTGAAAACGATGGAAATATTTGCTTCAGAATAGTGCTTCTGGTCAAGACAGGAACATTGACATACAATTACACTTGTTCAGTAATTGTTCCCTAAGTTATCAAAAATTTTCATGACTAAATTTTAAAGGTTCCTATAGCAGTAGAAGTACACATACAAATGTTTCAAATGTGACAATAAATATTGACAGTTCATACAGATTAATATATTCTGAAGCAAGTTATTAACTGTATACTGAGAAGTGCAGATGTCTTAGTAGTTAAGTATATAATAATGATTTTCTGATATCTGAATGTTTGAACATGGAGTCTTATCTAGCCATTTATTGTTTGTCTCATGTAAAAGTAGAATGTGTGAAGAAAAAAATCTGTCAACTCTTACTAACATTTCATTTAAATGGCATTTGTAACTGCTGCAATTCTACCTCATTGATCTGAAGAGAGCTGGCAAGGAATAGGTGTGTACCTTTCTTTATGGTGCTATAGTTTGTCTGTGAAGCTGTAGTTTTCTGTGAAGCTAGTTCAACAGAGCATCTGTAGTTCATTTCTATTATGAGATCTCTTCCTTGAAAGTAAACCTTTCTTTGTAAAATGAAGGTTTACAAATTTATATAAAAATTATAGCTCAGAACAGAATTTATGATCCTCTTTTATAGCACCTAAGATTATTCAGCACACAAACAAATAACAGGGAAAAAATCCTACCCCTGCAGATTGGTCTTGCTATTTAATAATTCTTAGGATGAAATTTTAGCCTCAGTGAAAAAGAGATAAAATTCCATACTATTCGAAGCAGAAACTCAGTTTATTAGCTTGAATTAGAATTACCATTTCTATTAAGGAGTCCAGCAGAGAGTCTTGAGAGTCTTCACTGCGCATCAGTTGATTGAACTGAATTGATCTTAGGCACTTAGGTTCTGCTGGAGTGTTTATCCAACTCCATCTGGTAACACGTCATGAAATGTCACTCCAGGCAGAGCCAGAGAGAGGAAGAGCAGAAAGGCTCTACATTCAGGATACCAGC
>JAUBNY010000185.1:4885319-4897697 GCA_032275445.1 Crypturellus soui
TGTTATTTTTGTTGTGGTGCTTTTTCTCTCAGCAGCGTGGTAAAGTTTTCAACCATAAAAAAAAAGAAAAAAAAAAAAACCCAGCCATTGTGGCAAATCAGGCAGTTGAGAGGACCAAGAGGAGGAGGAAGGAGTTGATGTTATGTCTTGTTGGTTTTTTTCTTTTCTTTTGAGGAGGGGCATTGTTTTTGTTTTTGTTTTTTATTATTTTTTGATAAAATGGATGCAATATCTCTCATATAATGCCCTTATCAACTCTACAGGATAATTGCAATTCTGATGCCAAAAGATTTTGCCAAAAGATGATTTAAACGACAGAGTGGTGAACGTGCTTTAATAGTGTACACAAAGTCAGTACAATCCACTAGAATAGATGATTCAACATAATTATTGCAATATCTTCATTTAGACTGTGAAAGTATCCACAGGCTTTCTAGGCACAGTATTGATTCCAATAAATAAATAAACAAATAAGTATGAGTATATACATATATATTTATATAATACAAACACTCTAAATTTAAAATAATAGAGGAGAAAAAATATACATTGGTATAGTTAATTTGCCAGTTTCCACTGGAAGAGATAGATTAAATACTGCTATAAAAGGCAAAGTTGTCATAAATGTTAATCCCTCAAAGGATTTCTAAACACCATCTTTCTAAAAATTCCTGAAATAGTGTCTTATTGTTACAGTAGGATCTGATCAGATATAGCTATCAGGATAATTTGAAAACAAATCTCCTGTTGTGGTAAATTTGAATTTCTAAACACAAGTGCAAAATATTCTGGATACAGAAAAATGTTTGAAAGAAAATATGGGAATAAGTATTTTATACTTGTTGATATCAGTGCAATTATTTTGTCAACATTAAATTGTATTAATCATAAAATTAATGATTTAGTCTGAAGATGTCATAAAAATTCAAAACTAACAGAACAGTAAATCCCTTACATTCCTATCACATTTCTTGCCCTGTGAATAAGAGCTGCATTTCTCACTCACTTACGTGTTATTTACCTAAATTGTTTTTCATCTTACCTTTTCCATGAAGAGTCAAATTCATCTCTGTCTTTCAAATTCATCTCCGGATGGAGTAACTCCATACATATATTTGACATTTGTCTTGACATTTTGAATAGCCCACAGTTCTACATCTGAGGACAAGAGCCCATGTCCATATGTGTTTTCCAAAAAAAAAATGTATATTTGTTAGATAAGACCATATGCCAGTGAGTGGGTCACAGCTGTGCCAAGGGTTTTTTTTTCTTTTTTTTCTTTTTAAAGAAACTCTCAATCTCTCAGGAGCATAAGGGATTACATTTATGTGTCTGTTATTCTTCTGGAGCTGGAGTGGCCGCAGGAGGATCATTCACTTTCTTCCCATTCTACAGTTTTCCTACAAAATATGAGATTATATTAATTAACCTATCATGCAAATGTTATAAGTCAGTAAACCTCTTGGGAGGCTAGGGATTGAGATGGAAAGAGAAAATAATTAAACACTCATAAAGATTTCATAAAATGAGAAAACACTGGTTTGTGTAGAGGAAAATAACTGATGTTAAGTGGTTTGAGTGGGTTATGAGAGACCTACGGTTCAGAGAAAGACTTCAGTCTGTCAATCAGGCAAGGATCTAGACTGAGTCATTCCTGAAAAGTGCCTATTTTTTTTTCTTCATTTAAGTACAAAATGTGTCACACTTATAAGTAATTTTTGTAATTGGATGCCAATTAAACAATTATCTCATTATCTCTTACCAGTTAAATAAGATGCTTTGAATGAGAAGAAAATAATTAAAATTATTACAACTCTGAATTAAACATTCTAATATTTTGTTAAATAAGTGTTCATGAAATGCTTAATAAGTTTCGAACGAAGTTACACTACCTATTTCCAAGATAAGGCAGAAATAGAGTAAAATGAGTTCCAAGGGAAAAAACTGCAAATAAAAGTGGAAAACATAGTGTTTGGATTTATTCATCTGCCTTGCCAGTTAGCAGAGATGTTTTTCCCTTAATTTATATATGTAATTTTTTTATGAGAATAATACTATGCTGAAGGAAAAGATAGGATTTGTCTACATGGTTGAAATCAATTGAAGCTTGGCCAGATGAAGAATTTAAGCACCTTTAGTAGTATTTCAGTTTGGGAGTGCAAACGGCACCTGTTTCTCAGATATTCTCCTTGGTTGCTGTTTAAACTCAAACTCCTCTTAGCTGAGAATCCGTTGAAACTTCTACTCATTGCAAGAGCAATGTTTTTGTTTGGAGATTGTTTTTTGTTCATTAGGATTTTAGTCAGTGAATTTTCAATATTTCAATATATCAATTTTGAGTCAGGGTCTCAAAATTAGGGTTCTCTGGTTTTCACTGTAGGGAGTTGCCTCACTCTGCAGTCTGTATTTTGCCATGAGCCAACAGAACTGTGGCTTCTTTGTGGATCAACATCTTTGGTATAGTTCACCTTTACTCCAAAGCGTTTAACTCACTTTTGGAGAATATCAGTTCTTCTTGAATAAGAGTGACTTTATTTTGCAATATATGCACATGTATAACTATTTTGGACAAGTTATTGCATCATACTTCCCTATAGCTAATCTTGTAAATATATGTCTTATGAAAGATGTAAAAATCACTGTCTGAGTTAACAGTAACTGTAGAAAGAAAATTTATAATGCAATTGATTCCTTTGTAATATATACTAAAGGCACACTTGGTAAATATTAGTGGCTGCTAAATTTTATTTTAATTTTATGTTTTATGTTTTATGTTTTGTTTGTCCATGTCCAAATTTTACATTTGTATTTCCTTTTACTATTCTGATTAGAGAAAGCACTACTATTGCATTTCTTACTTTTTCTGTAAAGGGAATTAGATCAATGTAGATTGATTTATTTGCACCCTAAATAAAAATTAATATGTATTGTAATAAATGGGTCTTTAAAATCACAAAATGTTAATTTGATGTGATCCTCAAATACAGCTCATTTTATAATGAATTATCTGTGAAGATAGTATGTTACATTTTCAGTTCATCTGGACTTTGGGCTATATTATATAAGCTATGCATTCCATTTAATTTCTAACTCGTATTTTTTTCTTATTCATTGGGAGAAAGTTAAGTCCATCTTTAAAAACAAATGTGTGTTTCACAGATATTTTGAAAAGCCTTTAACATGATGGCCTAAGAAGACACAAACAAACTCATAATTTAGCAGGATTTAACAGCAAGCACACTTATGTCAGTGAGTAAGGGAATACACTTCAGAAGTTTAACAGCTGGATCAATTAAGTAGATAAATTCTGATCGTATTCTCTCAGTTGTGCATTGGAATTGTCACACACATAATTTCCCATGTCCTTAGTTCTGTGTTTGCCGCACAATAACCAGCAGATATTTCTACACTGTAATTAAACCATATACCTCCTTTTTAATTCATGTAGCAGGGATACAACTGGCCTGCATAAGATTTGGCAGTTTTCTGCCAAATCTAGAAATAAAGGCTGGCTATGGATAGATTTTCATCTGTGCTTTGCATGACTGACTTTTCTAAAAAGCATTTAACATATGTTTTTATCTCTTTATTTTATTACTTATGAAAAACATTCAAGCATGTATTTGGCATGGTATTTCTTTTGAACTTATTAGCATGTCTCAGGGTCTGTTTTAGCTTGTTTTTAATATTTCGTGTTTTTGTAGCATATGTTGGTTGATGTGAAGTTGTCTCAAGAAATGTATTTTGTTATATGTAGCCACAAAAATATACATATATTCAATTATTTGGGTGAAGGTCAATTTTGGGGGGTGAAGTTCCACACCAGCTGTTCACATGCAGCTTACAGTGAGCTTTTACGTGCTTTAATGTGAGGGTGGATGAGATCTTAAAATGTCCATTCATAAGCATATTCTGTTATGATGCTTGTGATCAATGGAAATGAATTAATAAGGTTATACATTCATACATTTGAATCCTTAGAGTAATTGCATAGCAAAAGTCTTCCAGCAGTTCTGGTAAAAAAAAAAAAAAAAAGGTCTTATTATCTCAGTAGAGCATGTTATATCTATTTAAAAGATAAAAAGGCACCAATTCACTTTATATGTTAACTGGAAAATACTATTTGAAGCGAGTGAAAAAATGTTCAATTGTAAGTACCTAAAATGAAATTGAGTTACTTGCAGTTAAAAACTACTAATTTCAGAAGATGCTACTGGTTCTTTTTTTTTTTTTTTTTAAGAAAAAGAAAGTTTTATGTAAAGTTCTACACAAAGTGTTTATTATAAAATATCCCCTTAAGAATGTAGCGTGGCATATAGAAGTGTACATAAATAAAAATAAAAAAGAGTGGATGTTCATCCTCTGTTCCAACAAATAAATAGCCTTCCCAGGAAGCTAATTATTGAGATTCGGATTCATGATGCTGGTGAATTAGTCAGGGTCCTCCTGTAATGAGCAAGTCTCATCTTCTGTTTTATGTCCTTTGTGTTTACCATAGGGTAATTGGGCCTTTAGCTCTTAGCTAAGGGACTCTTAGCTGAGTTTCCAGGCTCTGTTTTGTGCATGTCTGAAGTGCCTGTATGTACGAGATTGATTGATTATGATGGTCTACTGCTGTTACTAATTTGTTTCCCATTTCCGATTGGCTTTTACTTTTTACAGCTTTGAGCAGTAATTCAGTCCCCTACGCCTCCCTGATTGGCTCTGTGTCCTCCCTCTCTAGCCAAACTACCACTCAGTCCTTATATGATAATAACTCTCTCCCACGATTCGCTCGAAAAGGTCTAAACATCTTTGTCTCTACTTTTTTCTCTGTTCAAGCACTGTTTTAGATGTACATCAGTCCACCTTCATTTCTGGATAAATCTAGAGTTTTCTTGTGCCTTTTCACTTCCATACTTTCCATGGGGGTGCTTGATCTGGATCAATCTGCTTATTAGATGACTGTCACCAACACTCTTACTCTGAGAATAACCAAGTTTTACTAAGTGAAAATTCTAAGAAAATGGAAGACACTCAGAACTGATGGATATAAATTAAATTTAAACTATTTTTTATTTAAAATTTCTAAGAAATATCTGATTAAGTCTGGATATTGTGTTTTGTTTAGTTTACTATCACTTTGCCTTTATGTCTACTTTAAATAATGTCTCCATCACCATCACAGATGTGCTATGAAGGTAGTACATAAATATATACATATAGGGTGAGGTGAATTAGAGACAGTACTTCTGGACATCATTTTGTACTCTATTAAACAATGCCAGAAGTATCAAAACAGAAAAAAAAGAAAGCAAGAAATTAAAGGAAATGACATGCTATAGTGTGACTGTGTTGTAACCACATGGTCATTTTGGCTACGTTATAGGAAATACAAGTTAATTGTCTTAGGCATGCTCTAAAAATTCACGGTGACAAAATAACCTGCATTGTGCAACATGGCTTCCAGCTTGAGCCCCCTTGAGTCATCACTGTTTTCCTTTGTAGTTTCAAGAGATCTCGGGGTTCACTAGCTTAATTTTTCTAGCCAGCTCTGATTTCTTCCCACAAGAAATTGAAAACACACTTTTGTCTTTGGTGTGGCACTATTAAGCTTGAAGAGATGAATGTAAGCATCTTAGAGAAGGCTCATGAAAATTATTAATAGACAGAGAAAAAAAATATGTTCATAAATTTTGGCTTGACAAATCTTCAGCTGGCAGACTGTGCTAGTTGGCCCCACATCTTTTTACGTCCCCCTTCTTTCCTTGCCTTCCCAGTATTTCCTTTCTCACCCCTATTTATTTCTTATTCCCAGTTTTTTTCTTCTTTTTCATTCAGTATCTTTATCAGTAGACAAAGATGTTTACACCTGAAGTAGATTGTAGGTACTCTTGGGGGTTGATAAATGGGGTTTTAGAATAAGCTTATTTTAAGGTTCCAGGGCAGCCAGATATGTGAGTCCAGCAGAACAGTACAACCCCTGCCTCTACAATCTGCTACTAGTGAAAACATTTTTGAAGCTCTAATTGTCTGATGTCCAATCTTGTCTTCAGTGACTGTTGTCTATAAGCAATGGTGCATGATACTCTAGTCATCCACAGTTGCATGTGAGTGTCAGTCACTTCAAAATTTCATAAAATTAGTAAAGTACTCCTAGTACAGTCAGAATGTGTAGACAGTCTTCTAGACCTTGATACATTATTATTAATCCTCAATCTTTCCATTTCATTTTTTAAATTTATTTTATGTATTACTTTTTCGTTTGTTTGGGGGTTTCTTTGTTTTTTTACCATTTCCTTTGCAGGTTCAGGTGTCTGCGGTTACCTTGGTAACCTTCATTCTCCAAGTTTGTTTTTCTTGATTATGCATAAGTCACTTTGTTTTCTGTCAAAATACTATTCTTTCCCCTTTAGGGCTCTTTCAGTGTCTTTTTCTCAGCTCACCTTTCCTCATCTAATTCAATGCAGTTTCCATTTCATACAGTGCAGGAGAAGGAGTTTGAAATGACATTAAGAGTCATTACTCAAAGCAGAGGTCAACATCAGGTCTAACAGTCTCATTTTTCCATGCCTAGCTAACCTCATTGAACTCATATTGCAATAACTCTCTCCTTTACACTAGGAATGTTAGCTTTGGGAATATGCTTGGTGACTTTTTTTAATTTGGCTTCAGAGCTCATCTATACAGAGCATGTCCTGCTTTGAGTAACCAAACTATTTGCCTGCTTCTCTCACATATAACATCTTTACTACTTACACATTTCTAGCCATTCTAACTACTACATCTTCTAAATTTTAGAGTCATGGCATCACTTTAGTTTATTTTAAATGCTGTTCTTCTTTCTTGTTCAATAGGTATGGCAAGTCACCCCCCAATACCTATACTGGAGCTTGCAGATCATATTGAAAGATTGAAAGCAAATGACAATTTGAAGTTCTCACAGGAATATGAGGTAATTTTCCCAATTTTCTCATTCTTAAAACAATAATGTCATCTGTGTGTTCCTTTAGCAACATCTTCAGTAGCTATCAAACCTGATATTGGTTTCACGTGATAAAATCATGTCAAAACATTATCTATGTAAAATGACATTGTCAAGGGGGCTAATCTGTATTTTAATAAGCATATTCATCAGGCAGATCCTATATACATGTACTTGAAGTAGTGTATGAATGATACTTAGTATTTAGACTTGTAGCATTCAGGAGTTAGAGGCTCCTTAAATTATTCAGAAGTTCTTCTATATAATATGTTGACAGAACATACATAGTAGAAGAAGTCACAGTCTGCAGTGTCAGTTCCGCAAGGAATAAAGTATTTGCAATTGCCTGATGTTATTCCTAATAAAACAGCTTATATATATGTTTCTTTTTCCCCTCTTGCCAATAATATCATAGTGATAATCTGTGACTTATGGTGTGTAAGAGTGCAAAAGAATTTAACTGGAGCAGGAGAATCATTTAAAAGCCACCTTGTCAATGGTCTATGGAATACAGCTCCCCAGGCATACATTGACACGGCAGAGAGTTGTCACTTCTCGTCAATAATTTGTGTCTGAGTGGACTTGTATAGCAATACATTAAACACAATGAACTATAACTGTTTCTTCAAAGTAGGTATGTCAATCATGTCAAAAACCTATAGGTAAAGTGGACATCTTACCAAGAGCATTCTG
Source organism: Crypturellus soui (assembly GCA_032275445.1). Taxonomy (NCBI): domain Eukaryota; kingdom Metazoa; phylum Chordata; class Aves; order Tinamiformes; family Tinamidae; genus Crypturellus; species Crypturellus soui. Next base: position 4,892,977 of record JAUBNY010000185.1, read on the forward strand.
TTGGAGCAGATATGGAGTGTCATGTTAGTGATCCATGGATGAATGAATCCCTGAATGATCACTGACACATCAGGCTGCTGTATCACTATCCTTTTGCTTATAACTCCCCAAGAATTTGTCAGCATGGTGGAGCATAAATGGAGAGACAGAAAACATCTCTTATGCCCAGGACATTGCTGGTGCTGGTAACCATGCTTATCCAACTAAAATATCTAAGAGCCAAAGTTATTCTTTTGGATCCTTCACCTTCATTGAATTTGAAAATTCATATAAACACTGGCCATACAATAAAAACCACCGTAGAAGACTTTTACATGATGTTTCCACACTAACATGTCAGTACAGGGTACAGAAATCATATAATTGCAGAGTATATTTAAAGAGAATTGGGAAGAAATGTGTAAAAGGTGTCTGAATACTTAGTATTACAGTAACGGGCTGCAATTGCTCATCATTTATTTGTACTCTGTTGAGAAAAACCTTAAGACAGTTCAGAAAAATAATCTCATTAGATGTCAAAAGGAAAATGTAGTCTCTATTGTTCATAAAAATTAAATTTTTTTGAAGGGCATCCCAGATTGCTGTTTACTGTTGCAATAACGAAAATACAGGAGCATCTTTTCACATTTCTATATGGAAATGTTGTGTTCTTAAGAAGAAACATTGTAACACATAAAGAATTAGGTGGTTATTTCATGCCATTTAGGATTCTGAAATTGGCGGTTATAATCCTCCTTAGTCACAGGCACCTGCTGAAAGCTGGCAGCAGTGCTTTGCATGGTCAGTCCTGGAGGTGAGATGGGGGTGTCTGCCAGTCATCCTCACAATATAGGCCACGCTAATATGAAGTTGGGCAATGTCAGCTTTGAAATCAGTGAAACACATGCTGTATTTGCATAGTTCAGTGCACAAATGTTTATGACTGTTGTCTATAATCTCTTGAATTGCAAGTACCTAAAACATATTTTAAGGAAAAAAACAACCCAATCCTGCCCAGAAGCTGAGGCCTTTTGATGTTGGGTTGTGTACAGATAACTGCACCTGCTTATCTGACTCTCTTTGTTGGATAGCATAGTGGAAATGGTGACACCATCTTTTGTGCTGCCAAAAGCGCATATATAGAGAGAATTAATTCTTGTACCTGAAGACAGTTCTTTAGAAGAAAAGGCAAGCATGTTATTCCAGCTCAGCAGGGAGGTTCATATAATGTACACTGTACTCCATAAAAAAAAAAAATCAGTACAAATCTGGCAATAATTTCCTGTTGTACTATCAGGAAATTCCTGTGAATAACAGTGTAGGAAATTCCATTTACTAAATGAAAAAGTGTCGTGACAAATCATATAATATAGTATAATTTGCTTAAAGTAAGGATTTCATGCTCAGGATGTTTTGAGCATGTTATAGAGATAACATGTTTTTTCTCTATGCTGTAATGTAACATAAAAGCTTTTGTGTTTTGTATCTCTTTGCTGTTTAAGTCATTAAGATAATCTAGAAAGTATAATTGTTAGTATTCATAGTCCGTATTGTGGGAACTTTCTAGATTCTCACTTAGTATCTGTCCCTTCAGGTCTGTTTACCAGCGACTGTAAATAGCCCAACTTTTACATTCTCCTTAAAGACATTCCCACTCTCCCACACACCCACCCCCCCAAAAACAATCAAACAAACCAACCAACAAGCTAAAAAAAAACACTAAAAAGTGGTCACAGTCAAGATTAGAACCTTTGCAACTGCAGATCAAGCTTCAATTTCATGTTATTTTGTACAAGATGTTCAACATTTCCAGACACCCAACTTTAATTCCATGAAAGTCCCAGGTTTGTCCTTAATGAAACAGTAACAGTGTTAAGCATTGCTTTTTAATTTAATGGAGAAGTCCAGGCAGTGGATGGACTGAGACTTCAGCCTGATCACTGCAAGTCATCTCCTCGCCTTGGCTGCTCATTCCTGTTGTCTCTTTTTTTGCCAATGCTGGCACTAGAGTGTGTGCAGCTGTTCAAGGATTATCTCAGGAAATAGATTCAGCTGAAAACTAATTGTTTTATTTTTCTTTGCTGTTTTCAGTTGGATCAGTTCCCTAAACTAGCTCACCACATGGCTGCATGAGCTATAGTGCCAGCACAAGGGAGCTGGTGGGAACATTTGTGGTTGGGGACTGGGACCTTCTCTTTCAGTAGCAGTCCACACTGATCTCCCTTAAAACAAATGTCCAATTCCCAGGCAGCACTGAGTACAGATGGTAACAGTTCAGTTATTGTTACAGCAGATTATATTTGAACTGGTGACACAGAGGTAAAAGAGCTATTTTTCATCTTCAGATGATAAAGCCAAAACTACTTCCTCTTCACAGCTCCCAGAACGGCATGCCTGTCTTCTGTTTCCTTTACTAACTTTGCCCTCTGGTCTCATTTTCCATTGAGATCCCTTAGCTTCCTTACACCCTTCTTGGGAAGGGGAAGGTGAGGAGACTGGAACTACGAGAAGAGGCAGAATTGCTCTCTTTAAACAATCCCAAACTCAAACAACATGGTGTTCTCCATTCATGTGGCACAGAGGTTGCCAAAAGCTTTCATTTAAGCTGGTACATATACATGCAGGTCAACAGAGTCATGTATTTCTTCTTATGCTAGATGAAATCTAGGTGACAGAACCTGAAATTGCCATAGAGTAGAGAAATAATAAGTTTAAACATCTTCCCTCTACACTGAAGTGCAGAAACTGATGCCCAGAAAAAATGGGGCAAGTTAGGAAAGTAGATACTGATTAATAGCAAAAAAAAAAAAAGTGTAGTAATCTGCATATTACAAACAGAAAAAATAAAAACTCAAACTCCTTCATTGGTATGACAAATTGAAATTGGACAATTCCAGCACTGTTTCCTAAAAGGGGGAGGAGTATGTGCTATGCCATGCTCTTTATAATGTTCCTTTCTACTTCTAAATAAATTTGCCATTAATTAATTAATTATTTAGTGTTACATCCCCTATCCTTGGTGAAATGTTAGCTTACCTTGTTACAACGACATATTGTTTATGTCACATATTTCTTTTATATTCTTTACTTTAAAGACAAGGTTCTTGACCCCAGCTGATTATTATAAAGCTTTTGCTGGCTTTGGCAGCTTCAGTGGGAATTTTATTCAATGCAAGGCTCCATATGGACTTGACAGCTGCTAAGCAGAAAGCCATATTCATAAGAAACTGTCCTTTATATCATATCTCCTTCTTAACTCAAGCTTTAGAATTTAACAATAAAAAATGATCATGGAGATAGACTGAAGACTGAATCAGAACATTAATCTGCTGCCTACTTTATGCAATATGCTAAATGTATTACTGAAGTCATTTCCTACTATCACATAGAGAAGAAAATCCATTCCACCAAAGCAGTTTCCTTGGTCTTGTGTAAAACAGTTTATTATCTGGGATCTGTTGTCTTTGCTTTATACACCTAGAGAAATAAATCCAGATCTATGTCTTTTCTGTGTGGAATCTGTCATCATAATGCATAAAAATTACAGTATTAGGTTCTGTGTATTGACGCATGATATAGTGTGTGTGTGTCTACATACATACTGCTTAACTAATGTAATAAGAAGCTGTATATGATTTTAATGTCTTTTTTTCTCATCAAGATTCTTGCTATGAATTGCAGACAGCTTTTTGTTTTAATGCTGAGTATTCAGAAAGATGAAGATGCATTTTGGGTCTGTGCCAGAGTACGCTATTGTTGTATGGTTTAGTGTAGCTTATCTATCCATCTGTGGGTTAGATTTGTGATGGGAAAATAACTTATTTAATCTAGTACATTCATCTCCTTGCATTTTATGTGGCAACAAGATAAACACCTGACACTAAAACACAATGAACTTTATATTGCAAAAGCATATAGAAAACTGAATATTAATAGCAAACACTTCAAAAATCCATGGGCAGAAGATAAGCTACTGAAAGAATCCATACCAGAGAAACAGCTGCACTTACCAACCCCGTGATTACAAATAATATAGGCTTGTATGCAAAATTCAATTTCTGAGAAAAAAATGTTTATTTATCTTTATCTTTACCATAGCATCCACTTCTCTAATATTACAAACAGATTGTATTGGTATTCTGTAGCCTTACTTTTGTAGGATGTGCTCCATTTTTGGAGAAACAATTAGTGTAGTCAGTGAACGATGAACAGTTGTTTTTCTTTTTATTAATAGCACATATGCTATAGCATTCACATAGGTTAGTTCCACCTATCTGAGCCAGCAGTATAGTTTGGATTCAGAATTTTAAAAACACCATGCAGGTATCTGAAGTGGTAATAGTCAAGTTTAATAATAGTTTACTTCCTTCCTTTGTGCTATGAGTAGCAGTGCTTATGCATATATGATTAAAGAAATATTCAGATTCAAGAAGGCAGGTGTTATCATATGGATAACATGCTATTTTTTGGACTGATACCTAATGCTGTTTTTTCAAATAACTCCATTGGATCTGTTTATATAGTCAAATAACTGTGATAAATGTCCCATGAAATACCCAACTGAAAACAGAGAAATATGTAGGAACAGAGAAACAGTTCACTTTTTATAGCATGACAGGTCATTCAGGGATGGACTATGCAGGTGACTGCAGGGAAATCTGAGAGGTTTTCTTTCTTTTTCTTTTTCTTTTTCTTTTTCTTTTTCTTTTTCTTTTTCTTTTTCTTTTTCTTTTTCTTTTTCT